>JAURVB010005761.1:0-11288 GCA_033002965.1 Piper betle
TTATAGGTCACACTTGTAACCACGTAATTCTGATAAAAAACTAGTTTCCTCCAAAGGCAGTAGCAATAGCCACCGCCGCCGCACCAGATTTGAGAGGGGAAGCCTAAAATCGGGTGTTTTTGCAGAGAAGCATTCGTTGAAGAGGATGCTGTTGGGCTTGATTTTTAAACAAGCTCTTCAAACTCTTTATTGTATGTATATATGAAAGTGACCCCTCTTCTTCTACCATCATCAAAACCATCTTTTTGTCCTCACTTTTAACATATCATGAATCCATCTTTTCCCTACCTCGATGACACATACTTCACTCGGTTGGAAGACGCCATGAAGATAAGGGATTCTTCTATGCATGGTCTGTTGCATTTTTGCTTGTATTGATTTGTAATATTTTGTCTTCTTAGTTAATTTTCTGTGACCCTATTAGCAATTATAATTAGAGGAAGAATTGGCATGTGTTTCCATTGTTAACAACCTTATTTCCAAATAAGATCAAACTATAATTGCTCTTATATTTTCTTCAATTGCAAGTGTTGAATCAAACCTTTATATGCTAAAATATTATTGGGTCTTAAAACAAAATTTTGTTGTGTTGCTGCTAATTCTGCTATTTCCATACTTATAAAAGCAAGTTGGTTATCATATGCTGCAGTAGTGCCGACTACATGTAAACTTATGACCCGATTAAGGATTTTATAGTCAAAATTAATCAATTTATTCATTAGATTTAATAAATTCATTTTTAAAATATGTGTGTCTTAACTAATGCGGGTCATGGGTTATGACTTATAAAGAGTCATATACACTTAAATAAATAATGATAATTTCAATAGAATAATTATAAAATAAATTATTATGATATATAAGTACATTATTTTTTTTTATAATAAAAATATAATTAAATTTAAGTCATTTATTATATTAAATGTATTAATTATTATTTTTTGGTGAATTAGTATAATATTATTTTATTTTATAATATTTATCATATTTTATTTTATATTAATTAAGTTTAATTTATAAGCAGCCGTCGCCGGTACTTCCCGACCCTTCTCCGCGGGCCGCGTCACCGTCCCCCACACCTCTGTTTTTCCGACGATCACCACCACCCGTCGCCGCCGGCAGCACCGCAACCGGCCGGCAGGGACGCCGCCCTAGTCTTCCTTCCTTCCCCTCCTTCGCTTTCCCTTACCCTGCTCCCGGCCGCCGCCCTTACTCTGTTTTCTTGGAGCACCGCCGGCCTCGCCGCCGACGCTTCATCGCCGCCAACCCATCCTTGGCTCCTCCTTCATCGTCGTCAACGTTGTCCGACCCCGTGCCTCTGTTGGGGACGACAAAAGCCGCCGCCTTGGTCGGGTTCCACCGGAAGCGTTTGCATGGTTTTGGGTTCGGTCACCGCAGGCAACCAGCGGTCCCCCTCGGCCAGCTGTCGCTCGACCGAGGTGGGTTCTCCTCCACTTATCCCGACCACGTGGGAGCCTGACCGAGCTTTCCCGGAGCCCCTTTCTCCTCGCCGTGAGGTTAACACAACCTCCGTCGACTGTGTTTTTCGATTACCCAGCCGAATGGTTGCCGCCAGCCTTGCTCGGACCACCATGGGTCACGCCAACCTCCTCCCATTGCCGTGATTGCCGGGGACCATCACCTCCCTCCCTCCCCTGCTGTTCTACCGCCGGCAACCACTGTTTGCCGCCGGCTGCAGGTGTTGTCGCCGGACGGCAACCGCGGTCCCTTGTCAGCAGTCCAGTACCCCTGAGGCTGGCAACACCATTTTGTCGAACCCTAATGGACCATCTGGCATCACAACCAACAACCATCGTCATTAGAGGTAGACGTAATTTAAAATTAATCATAAAACTTATTATTAATTAGTATGTGTTAAAAATAAAATTGACCTTGTGGACAATGGCATTGCATAATAATTGATTTGCATGATTGTAATATGTTCCTAATGAATGTTGATAAATTGATTATATGAATTAGATGCATATTGGGATGACATAGGAATTTAATATTTTTGCGTGAATATTCATGATTTGAATTGAGGAGTTTATTGAGTAGAAGCTTCTCAATAGGATTAGAGTATGGATGGATTGAACATATAGATCGTGTAGGGAATAATGTGATGATATTAATGAATGCTTTAGTTAGAGATCTTCTCATGATTTAATTTGTGTATTTCACATGATTTAATGACTAATACGTAGTATTCATGCATCATACAAATGTATATAGGTATTAACATTTAGTTTTGATGTGTAGGTGCGAAGTAAGAATTTGCCGCTTAGGCGGGTGACCCAGCTTGAAGCTTCGACCAAGTCTATTTATGACTCATTCCCTACTTTTCGCTTTACTCTATTATAGTTTATTTTATTATTGCAAGATAAATTAAGTGGTGTTTTATTGGATTTAATTAGCACGAATCATTTATACTACTATTTTTCAAATTAATAACATCAGAGGATGAGATTCATCTAGTCTGATTTCAAAAAAAATCCACATCAAGTTGTCGTCAGATCTATTATATAAATCCTTTCTCAGGCTTATATATAATTTTATCAGATTTTTTACAAGACGAAAGATGATGAAATCGACCTCGTATGTACCCATGAACGAGTGCACGTGTTTGTTGGAGAGGGCTTAGGATATACTGGTAGTCCCAAGGTATAGAAAAAAATTGAGAGGCATTAGGATACCAATTAACTCAGGTTGCTATTAGGTCGCAGCTTGATGACTCCCTAGTAGATGCCTTTACGAGAGTTTAGTAGAAGATATATATATTTTTCTTTAAAATAAAAGTCAACTCTCATTTAACACTTTATTATAGTTATTTCTGGACTAGTAACACTTGTTACTAACATTATATATATATATATATATATATAGGGGGAAGTGGTTGTGCCGTCAAAGACAGCCACCATCCAGCCATTGGATTATATCCAACGACTGGTTTCCCCCATCCACACCCCCTCCCACCTCCCCCATCCACACCCCCCCTCCCACCCTCCCTTCCCCTGCTATTGCGTTGGCCGCCCCCCTGTCGCACACCGCGTTCGGCCGGTCCTTGACTCGCCGCCCACCGCCTCTTCACTGGACTCCCAAGCCGGCCCTCCCCTTCCTTCGTCTCCGCCAAGCCCATCCCTTCCCCCTGCCTCAAAGGTGTCGTCTTTCCATGGAATCCCGGCGAAGCCCACTCACTGACAAGGTCGATGAGGAGAAATGAGGTTGAAATCGTCATTAATGTGGTCCAATAGTCCGGGGTTGAAGTCATCGGCGGGAAATAGAGGAAGGGGAAACAGAGCACTATGGTTGGCCGCGTCGTAAAAGCTGCCATGCAGCCAACTTAGCCGGCGTCAGTGGCATTGATTGAGGAAATGATAACGGTGGACCCGCCGCAATTGCTTCGCACCGGACTCTCAGCCAACACCTCACGGCGGCGGTGCTGCGCGGTGTCCGGGAGAAACAGAGCCACTGACTGGGGAAGAAACAGAGGAGGTCGGGAAAAAAAGGGTTAGTTTCGTAATAAAAATTTGACTCGCTCCCGACTCGAGTCAATATTACGAAATATATCCAGAAAAATATAAAAAATACAATAAAATAGTATAAAATAAAATAATCGAGTTTTAACTTGAATAACATGCTCTAAACTTAATAACCTACCCAAAACTAATAACGTCACTGGCTGGCAGCGGGCGGCCAACGGTAAGGTCACCAACGATGTGGTGGCACGACAAAACGGAGGGGTATGGGGGCAATCGGTCAGTTAGGGAAGAAACAGAGGAGAAGGTCAGGGAAAAGAAATGGGTAGTTTCGTAATAAAAATTTGACTCGCTCTTGACTCGAGCCTATATTACGAAATACATCCCAAAAATATTTAAAAAATACAGTAAAATACCATAAAATAAAATAATTGAGTTCTAACTCGAATAACATACTCTAAACCTAATAACCCACAAAAAATAATTCATTTCGTAATATTGATTCAAAGTCAGCATTTGACTATATTTGTTTCATATTTTTTGGGATATATTTCGTAATATTAACTCGAGTCAGGAGCGGTCAAGTTTTATTACAAAATTGCCATTGAGCGGTGGGGCGAGAAACATGGTTGGTGAAGAAAATGAAACAATGGCAATTTTATAATAAAAACTTGACTGCTCCCAACTAAAGTCAATATTATAAAATATATCCCAAAAATATAAAAATATAGTAAAATACCATAAAATAAATTAATCGAGTTCTAATGGTTTATTTTATTTTATGGTATTTTACTTTATTTTTTTTCAAATTTTTCGGGATGTATTTCGCAATATTGACTCGAGTCGATGAGCCGAGTTCTAATGGTTTATTTTTGTCAAATTTTTTAATATGTATTTTATAATATTGACTCGAGTCGAGAGCGAGTCAAGTTTTTATTACAAAATTACTTTATTTTTTAATTTATTTTATAATATTGACTCGAGTTTTGAGCGAGTCAAGTTTTTATTATGAAATTATTTTATTTTATTCTTAAAATTTATTTCTTAATATTGACACGATTTGAGAGCGAGTCAAATTTTTATTACGAAATTATTTTATTTTATTTTTTGAAATTTATTTTGTAATATTAACTCAAGTGGAGAGCGAGTCGGGGAAAATGACTCGATTGCAATTTCGTAATAAAAACTTTACTCACTCTCGATTCAAGTTAATATTACGAAATAAATCCCAAAAATATAAAAATTCAGTAAAATAACATAACATAAAATAATCTAGTTCTAATGGATTATTTTATTCTATGGTATTTTACTCTATTTTTCATATTTTTTGAGATTTATTTCATAATATTGACACAAGTTGAGCTCGAGTCAAGTTTTTATTTTAAAACCAACCCTCGCAAAAATATGAAAAAATAGGTAAAATACCATAAAATAAAATAATTCATCAGAATTCAATTATTTTATTTTTTTTATATTTTTAATATTTTTGGGATTTATTTCGTAATATTGACTCGAGTGGGAGCGAGCCAAATTTTTATTACCAAACTACCCCTGCACATTTCCTCCTCCCTCCCCTATTTCGCCGGCGACTCTGTTTTTCCTTTGTTGTACCCCAGCAACCTCGCCGCCCACCACCTCTTCACCGGACTCCTCCCTTATTTCGCTTCCGTTGTTTCTCCCGGGACGCCGTGCAGCACGGCCAGGGTCGGGGGCGAGTCCGAAACAGGGGAGTCCGGTGAAACAGGGGGACCAGCGACGCCCGCGCTATGCTCCGCGACTGCCTCCTCACCCCCTCGTTGGACGCCTCCCACCCTTCATCCCGCCGTCGATGGTCGCTGTGTCGCGAGAAGAACGACTTGCTTGTGTCGTGCGTGGCTTGGCCGGAGTAGAGCAATGCTTGGGCACGGGGGGGCGGGGGTGTGACAAGGGTCCGGCCGGGACGTGGCGAGGGCAGGGGGGTGGGGGCGGGACGAGGGCCGGCCAGACGGGAGGGGGGAGTTGTGTTATCTTTCCAGCCTTTGGATGGCGATCCAACGGCTGGGATCAAACCACAGGGGGAGTTGTGGGATTATTTTCCAGCCGTTGGATGGCGATCCAACGACTGGGATCAAACTGCAGTTAGAAGAATCCTTTCTCCATATACATATATATAATATATATATATATATATATATATATATATATATATATATATAGGTAAGAAGTAGGAGTTTGCTATGCCAGCCTGACGGAGGAGCAACGAGATGTTGTGCACATATATATGTCCAAAAATAAAATATTTGTTTTAGTTATGATGTTGTGATAAAATGTAGAATATGGCTATGTATTGTGATATCCATTGTTAATAATGACATGATGGTACATATGTGTTTATGAATATATTTTATATGATGAATATGTTTAAAGATGGGTCAAGTCCCAGTTTAGAAAAATACATGTTGAGTTTGAGTAGCAGATGCGTCAAGACCCAGCTCATAAATTTGAATATTGAATGAGAATCGATAGATGGGTCACGTCCAAGTTCATTAATATATGATATGCAGCTAATTGCGTTGTGTATAAACTGGTGATTATATTTTGGTATAAATTTATATTATCTATTATTTGACAGGGTGACCCTTATTGCCCTTTCAGAGGCACTCGGTGTGTTTTATTTTAGAATATATTAATTTTTGTTGTGATTGGTTGGGTTTGAGTGTGATTTGGTTAACATATCATTCAAATAGTATTATGTTAGATTTCCACACATGCATTGAAATGTTTATCTTCCCTGTCACTCCCCCTTGAGAGCTTCCCTTCCCTCCATTGACGCCAACTCCTCCCCTCCACAACTCCTCTGGCTCTGGGATGTACCACAAATCTGTCACCAACGACATGTGGTAGGCCCGGTCCAACACCTGCTTGACCCCTCCAAGGATAGGCTTCCCAGACAGAGCTGCTCACCACACCCTCCAAGAGCCGGACTAGCATCCATTACAACTCTTCTGGTGATCATATTTTGAAGGAGCAGTATATTAGAGATAAAGAGTAAGGATAGGATTACAACTTGTAAGTTTTCAATTTTTACTGTTATAACGGTTCCCTAGACTGTCTTGTAGCTTAAGCTATTTTAGAATTGAACCAACTTCATTGTATATAAACTCAGGCTTGTGCCAAGATCAATACAAGATGCTTTACAATTATTAATATGGTACCCGAGCACCGCAAGTCTTAGACTTGCACCTCCAACTCTTCGCTCAATCAGTGTCTTCGCCGGAAGTACATTGCCAGATCCTATTTGTTTGTTGATTCAACTCGAAGCTGAGGTATTGCCGCTATTATCGAGACTCTTGATCAAAGAGTGTCGTCACTGTTTTCCGCAGTAATCCTAGGGTTTCCGTAATTTCTCCGTGTGTTGTTTCAATGCCATCATGTTTCTGATCTCTGCGGTCTGGTCATGAAATTTGTTATAGAAGCTGTTGATTTGATGCCTATAGGTTGCTGCAGACTCTAATTTGATCAATTCTTCATAGTTTTTGCACTATTAAACCCTATTTCATAAACACTATTAAACTCTGATTTGAGTTGATCTGTTCAAAGTGGGTTAGTGGGGCTTATAAATTGAGTCGGCATGGCGAATGATCAGAATGATGATTCTACTTGTGCTAATTAGCCAGGGAAATCAATTTGAGCAAAATACATCTTTGTTTGGCTTGTACTTTTTAAGGTTTTCCTAGTGCTATATATATATATATATATATATATATATATATATATATATATATATATATATAGAAATATTCGGGTATGCGCTGCCTGCGTTTGGCAGCATATACGCAGCGCATACATGGCGGCCGTTGGATTGAATCCAACGTACTCTCCACGTATTTCTTCCCCTCTCTCCCCACGTTACCACCCACATGACCGGCTGCTGCCGCCTAGGGGATGGGCATCGGTTGGACGGACATTAGACGAATTATTGTCTGCGTCCGTCCGAAATTTTGTCGGACAAAATTTGT
Organism: Piper betle; assembly: GCA_033002965.1. Classification (NCBI taxonomy): domain Eukaryota; kingdom Viridiplantae; phylum Streptophyta; class Magnoliopsida; order Piperales; family Piperaceae; genus Piper; species Piper betle. The sequence continues at coordinate 7,475 of JAURVB010005761.1, forward strand.
CCGACGGACTTCGGACATCGAATTGTCCGTCGGGCCCAAGCAATGTCCGCGGATAGTCCGAAACCCTCTGTGCCACCGTTGCCTCCGCCGCCGTGCTTTGCACTGCCAGCGAACCTCCGCTGGAACCGTTGGAATCGGCTCGGCGAGCCTAACGCATTTACGACGTTGACGTGCTCGGCATAGGTGGCGGCTCGTTGGAAAATGGCTAAACAGAGGCAGTCGGTGGTGGGTGACTAGATCCGGCCGGCCTAGGTGGCGATGGGCTCCACTCTTATCGGGGAAGGCCGTGGGAGGGTTGGCAATGTCAAAGCGGTGATTGATGGGACACAGCGACGGTCACCGACCGCAGAATCGACGACGCGAGCAGAGGGTAATCGGTGGCAGAATCGACGATGAGCGGTGATTCCAACGTCATGGAGGCCGGGCGACGGCGGGGCGGCGCGGCAAGGGTTTGGACGGGGAAGAGAAAATAGGTTGGGGGTTTGATTGATGGCAATATCGTAAATAAGACTTAACTCGCCCATGTCTCGAGTCAATAATAATAACTAACTCGGAATAAATCCTTAAAAAATCCATAAAATCAGTAAAAATCCCATAAAATAAAATAAACACTACAACATCATAATGACATTCTACAACTAACAACCCAACCCAAATTTCCCGTAACGCCGTCCTAATGCGGTAAACGTCTTAAACTAATTCCACGATCAATTATATATAAAATAAAAAATAATTGGCATACTCCCATATATTCTGATTACTCATTTTTTTCTGTTGTATTCATGATGTTATCATCGTATACTTGGGTATGCATAACCCTCATGGCTCATACACCGGACCAGCCGTCGACTCAGTACACGTATTCTAAACATACTCGATTTGAACTGACGATTGAACCGATCGGCTCATAGGCATAAAACCCTGACTCAGATCACTAGCTACATTATGTGTTATAATGTATATATTTTTTCGAAGATGGATCATGCACAATTTATTATTAAATGCCGAACACTTGGTCGGTCGCTTCGGTCGGACAAAATAATGTCCATGTTTGGTTTATTTTAATCCCGCCGACCTGGTTGGTCACTCGGTGGACATACTTCGGACATCGGACGGACAAACAAATTTGGACGTCCATGCCCACCCCTATTGCTGCCGCCGCCGCCTCCGCCGCACCTTTTCGCTCCTCGCACCCCGGCCCACCCCTTCCCTCTCTTCTCGCCGCTCCGCCCATCCCCCGGCCGCACCCACCGCTCGCCGCGCCCAGCCCCAACCCCCCGGCCCGGCCCGTAGTGGCTGTCCCCCACCGCCCCGCCCGTAGTCGTGGCGGGCCCCCCACACCGTTCCCCCACCCCCGTGTCGCTCCCGAGGGTGGTGATCAACGATCACAACCAACCATCCACCTCCACATGTAAATACATACACCACACATTTGACTAAGCAACAGTCCAAAAGCTCTAAAATTAGTCTAAAATGACAAAATTTCTATTTAGCCCAATCTAAATCTCGCGACAGTCGCTCCACAGAACGTCCGACCGCGTTGCACCTCTCCAGACGGCGTTGCTCCCAGCAGGGTTGATGCCTTTCTGGCTGTAGGCAACATGCCTCCTGAGCGTAAGCAGGAAGCATGAACTGAGGGGTTGATTAGATATTATTAAACAGAGTAAAGAATGTTTGAGGTGATGATGCTACTGATCTTCAATCTCCTTCTCCGGCATCATCGCCCTTACCACCTCTCCTGCCTCTACGCCACGAACCCGCCGAGACGGACTCGATCTCCGTCGCGGCGGAGAGTTCTTTGGGCGTCACCTTCTCCACCTTAAACGCCCTCGTCCAAGCCCGTGGATCAACTAGCGGCGGCACTAGTGCTCCCCACCAACTCCTCGACATCTCCTTCATCGCCATCATCCTCTTCCTAGCCTCCTCAGCCCTGCACTTGGAGCTCCACCGCCAGCTCCACCTCCCCCTGGCCCGCCTTTTCCTACGCCTAGCGGCGTTCTTCACCACCGTCGCCGTGCTTTTGCTGATAACCAGCTCCATCTCCTCTTACATGCGTTGGGTGCCGTTTGCAGTGCTCTTCTCCACACTCCTCTTGCTTGTTTGCTTCAAGCGGTTCCCAGCGGCGTCTCTCCACTGCGTTGCAGCACTTCGTCGTTGTAGGTTTGTTGCCTTTCTTACCGGGCCAGCTGCAGACGACGTCAACGTACGTGCATGGTGAAAATGAAACAGCTGCACCGGCGAATGATGAATACATATATAATATACGACATATATAAGTCCTTGTGTTATTGGATACTGTTAAGGCTTTGCCGGTAATAGACGACATTTATATCTCAAGACTTTGCCGGGGGATAATATTTATAAGTATCATTAGTTTTACCCGCTAAAAGCTAATGAAAACCAAATTACTACTCCTAGTTGAAAGTATTACTATGTTCTCAATGACCACACGCAAGTTTTGTTCCTCTTAGTTGGCATAATAACACAAGGATTATTTTCCCCCTATCATCTTCCTTGTTAAATCCTTTTTGTTTCCCTTGTCAACAAAAAATAATAATAATAATAAAACAAAACAAAAATCAAAACTTTCTATCTTGATCTCCTAAGTTCCTTTTCTTTCTCAAAACAGTCACAACTGCCCCTTCTGGCTACGGATCATCCCCAAGCGACACCCTTTCTTACCAATGCCATTGTGACCAAAAGCACGAAACAAAGATATATTGGCTAATTTTAATGGAGTGATGATTACTCGACTTTAGAAATTATTGTCTAAAATGAAATGATCATGTAAAAGAGATCGAGCTTTAGGCATCAAAATTAGTACCCTCCACATTGTTTGGCAGACAGGGAGCTTGTAATTAGGACAATAAATAGCTCGGTTTACAATTTGATCGATAATGTTATTATAACTATTTACTATTTTAAATAATTTTATCTTAAGCAACTTTATAGGGTTCTTCTATAATCAAATTTTCACTATTTTGTCATTGATTAAATTAAACAGTTAAAATATGATTAAATTAAATTTGTTAAAGACTACATATATAAACACAACTTTATTAAATTGGTTAAAAACTAAGTTGTCTAAAATATTTCTCATTTATAAAATATAAAATATTTCAACTACCCACACTATGTTGTTAATCTAGCATTAAAAACTATGAAATCAATAAATACATAACTTAAATTAAATAAATTCATCAAATTTGTAAAATGACAATTAAAGAGTTCTAAAATAATGTTGATGTAGAAACAAATTTTATCATTATATATAAAATAATTAAACAATATTAAGTTAAATTGAATAATTGATAGGAGTAGATCTTTTTACATTGCTATTTATACTTAAACTTGATTCAATTAAATTAACAATCATTTTTTTATATGATGAATAAAATCTTTATTATTTTTCCTTTATTTAATTTAAAATTATCTACTTGGAGGGAACTCCAAGAAGCTAACAAGTTTGATCAACCTAAAAACATAAATCTAATCGACCATTTATTTCCCCCAGATTCAAAGCCTCCACCTTCCAAGCTCCTCCTCCACCTCTTCCTCCTCCTCCTCCCCTCCTCCCCTCCTCCCCTCCTCCTCCACCCCAAAGCTCTTCATATTTCTTCCCATTCACAAGCACCCATCCCGCTCTCCTTCACCTCTTCCTACAACAAACCAATGGATCCTCCCATTCCACACTCCCCCAGACCATCCCTGTGGTCTCCACCATCACTTCCCCCTTTGAGAGCTCCCCTTCCCCTCCCATCGACGCCACCTCCTCCCTCGGCAAGCCCTTGAGCCTCTGGCCTGGGATGTACCA
>JAURVB010005762.1:0-28728 GCA_033002965.1 Piper betle
GAGGATCAGAGTGGAGCTTGTCCAAATTGTAAAGTGGAGGAAAATTATATGGAGAAAAAAAAGGAAGAAGAAGAAGATAGAGATGGCAGGAAGAAGAGAATAAAATTGATTTCAATTGGAAAACAATGCAAAGGGAAGACCAAGTGGAATGATGGATTGTAATCCACCTTTCATGTATCCCTTCTTTCTTTCAAAAGTGAAATACCGAGCGAGCCGCCATGAATACCTTACTCCCATGGCCTTGCCCCTTGAATCAGAGGACATCCACCATATATAATAAACAAACATTCCACAATTGGCATTGCCAACAAGCACAATAATTCATCAAGAAACTAAAAAGAAACTCATGAAATCTAGTTTATAGTTTATGTTTAAAGATGAGCACAGGTGATATGATAAAACACAATAATATTGCAAGCTAGAAGGAACAGGAGGAAGTTCTAAACTTTGAGAAGTATTTTAGAATGAAACATTTATAATTGAATTTTATTTAAATCTTCGCAGAGCATTTCATCATTTACAAACAAAATGCAAGTCATGTAATCAACTTGCAACATGCTAGCTTGAAAAGCTATGCATTTTACATGGAATTTTGAAGTTCATAATTTAATTACCCTTGTTAAGCATTAATGTTAAATCTAACTTCCTTGTGTGAGAGATGATCTCAAAAGAACTTGCACTTGGTACAAACTAATTGGTACATAATTTAATTTGTAAATTTTAATGATTTTTTTTCCATTTTATGAATTACATTATTTATGAACATTAATAGTTTAAATTTGGTACATGCTGGTTATAATAAATGACTTCTTATTTTATTTATACACATGATATCTAGATTCTGAGGAGTATTCAAGTGAGGTTAATTAGAAGCATTTATGAAAAAAACATGTATGACTGAATCATTAAATAGATCATTTAAAAAAACTGCATGCCCCTCATTAACTTTCACCATGATTGCTTAAAAATTACAAGTTTCATGTTATTCATGTAGTTTTGAAATTCATTTAATTTAATGTGTGCTTATTGTAAGCATTAAAATTTAGAATGAAAACCAGCTGCAGGATCGAATCAAATGAAAGTAGTCAACTACTTGTGATGGGAAATTGAGAAATTTCAAGTAGGAATAACCAAAAAAATGTTTATATGGCATCACATTATTGGGTCTTGCAGTCTTATTAGCATTTTAAAATTTAATATTGTCGCACCAAATTGACGATAATTAAGAACAAATTTATGAAGCTAACATTATGAAATAGATTCCTAATGTGCCGATGGCCTTCGGAAAAGAACACACACAGCAGTACATAATCTGATAATCCTATTTTGATTCACTAATGACGCAATTGATTCATAACATTAATTTACATACATGCTTTGACCAAAAAAACAAGATAATCGACGAGATAATTTAATTTAATGTTCATGGATTAACCTTGTTCATTGATCTAACATCTGTTTTTCCACCATGTCCATCCCCTAAAATGTCACATATTAATTATGTCACTACGGCCCACATCATGCTAAGTTACTGTACAAGATAACTTAGTTTACATCACACTATTACACAAAGATAACAATAATAAACACATTATGGCCAAATATTTCAATTAACCTAATCACATTCTTTTTAACTAATAATAATAATAATAATAATAATAATAATAATAATAAAACGAGCCGTTGCCTTTCCCAACGGTCGAATTACACCCCTCCCCTCCTTCAAATAGACACCGCCACCCCTTCAGCTTCTTTTCCAAAAAAACCTTCCAATCTCTGCAAATACGATTCTGCCAAAGATTCGATCGATCGGATTCGAAGTTATGGGTATGTCGATGCACTCCTCGCCGGCGTCGGAGTCGTCTTCGGCCGACGTCCTACCACGTCCACAAGCTCTTCCTGTTCTGCAACTACATCCTCCTCGGCGCCGCCTCGAGCTGCATCTTCCTCACCCTCTCCCTCCGCCTCATCCCCTCCGCCTGCGGCTTCTTCCTCATCCTCCTCCATGTCCTCACCATCGCCGGCGCCGTCTTCGGCTGCCACGCCGCCACCGCAGGCAGGGGCCGCTGGTACGCCGTGCACATGGTCGCCACCGTGCTCACGGCCATCTTCCAGGGCTCCGTCGCGGTGCTGGTGTTCACCAGGACCGGTGACTTCTTGGGAAGCCTCAGGTCGTACGTGAGGAGCGAGGACGGGTCGGTGATCTTGAAGCTGGCTGGCGGGCTCGGCGTGCTCATCTTCTGCTTGGACTGGGTGGTGCTGGCCATGGCTTTTGTGTTGAGGTACTACTCGTATGTGGAGAGGGATGGTGGTGCGATGAAGAGGAGTGCGAAGGTGCAGGAGGAGCACGATGGGGACTGGCCGTGGCCGTTCCAGGTTTGAGAAGATGCGGTGGTGGTGGTGGTGGCTTTGTTGTTACTAAAAAAGATGTGTTCTTCTTTGATTCAATATTCTTTGTTTGTTGCAAGTTATATGGGGATGGATGGTTTGTGGTGGGTTCTGGAAGAAGGGTGATTCTTCTTGTATGAAGCCTTTTACTTGTTTGATATCTTTGATTTTGTAATCAAAAGTTGTTCATCCGACGATATTATATAAATTACTGTTCTACAGTTGTTCACACTTGTTGTCTATTTGAAGATGTTAAAGTTCAAGTTTCACGTGCGATAGAAAGATTCATTTGATAATAAATAATCGTTTTGCAGTTGTTTCTTAATTCTACATTGTTCAATTTGTGTGTCTCTTTGAATCCCTCTCTTGATTTAAAAGCCTCTCTCTTTTAATCTAAAAATTAATTTAAAGAGTAAAGTTTTGGCTTTATATATACATATATCTAATGAATTATACATACATCGCTCGTAGTGGGGAACTTTATGATCACTTGCTTGTTCACTTGTTCTGAATTGTGCAATTTATTGAAGGCTTGCTATCTATTTGAAGATGTTCTAAGTTCTTAATAGTTGTTCCTGCACAATATATAAGATTCATTTGATATAAAGTTTTGAGCTTATGGGGGTTATGAGTGATAAAACTTGCCATGAGTGATAGATGACATAAGGAATTTTCCAATACTTAAAAGAACCATTCAAATCGAAATTTTCTACAAAAAAAATTATGGCATCTCAAAGTTTGTAAAATCATAAACAAGATGTTCAGGTGATGATCAGTAGATTGATCGACAATTGATCAAGTAGCATAGACGTCCCATAGAATTTGACAAGCAATCAGTAAATGTAGCAAATCAATTAGCAATCGATCATGGTTTGACACGAGCCAAAAGTTCAAATTTGAGCTGAGTAGCCAGGCGGCATTCGACACGAGTTCGACAGTTGAATGCCCTTGAAAGGATAAACAATAGATAAGTGGTAGTTCAGTTGCTCAAACGAGTCCCAATTTTAGAAAAAATAGTCATCGAAAACGATGATGTGATAAATTTAAAGATACGATGGCTACTATTCTTGAAGAGGAGACCTTTGGGTAGAAATAGTACCTCGAATAGTGCATTTTGAGGAACTCTTGTAAGGTTGCAAGTTTGGAGCATTAGACTTGCATATCATATTACTGAGAGTATTGTATTATTGTAAGGTATGTGAAACTAAAGGTTAAAGTAAGATTATTGCTCATGTGTTTGAGCTTTTATTGTAAGCTCCTAGTGTATTACAAGTGTGTGAGAAACATTTATGCTTAGGTATCGAGGAAAAATGAGTCGACCAATCGATTTGCATTTGGCATATCAAGTTGTACTTGAATCGTTACATTTGGGTTGTTACAGCGAGATAGTGATTGTTAGGGATCGGTATTATAAGTGTCAGTTGAATAAGGTATTGTTCATGTATTTGTATTAAATTTTATTCAATTTCATGTGTGTTGTAATTATAATCCTATTCTAATCTGCCCAAGAAGCTTATCTCCATATTGCAAAGAAAACACTCATTCACACTTATTTTTTCAGTCTAAATTGATATAATAAAGTCTACTAACATGAAAGCTTACAACTTTTCATGATATATTTTGATTTAGAAGAGTTGTGTTAGCATGCACGTTTGTTCAGCTCTCTTAAATTCATGAAGGTATTAGTATTCGAATCTGTTAGTTTAATCAAAGTGTCTTGTTGGTGGTTTGTAATGACCCTCAACTTAGTCTCACATTTAATACTTCATAAAATAAAATTTAGTTTATTAGTGAGGATGTGTATAATAATCTTTTAACTTCGGTTAACTGCTTTTAAAGAGATGATTTAAACCTATTTTTTATACTTTGAGCCCAGTGATAAATTTGGTATTAGAGCAACTTGATTCCATATTAAATGGTAGGTTGGATTAGAGACATGGACTACGTTGCTGGTCACGGCCAGACAAGTCACCTCAGTTAGGACTAGTTACGAGCAAGTGTAAGAATGTTGATGACGAAATTTTCAAAGGCGAGTAGATTGTGAAATCCTTTAACGTAGTCCTATATCTAATACCTAATAAGGTAAGATCTTGTTTATACATCTTCATATTAGTTAATAATTTTTTAAAAGATAATTTAGGCATACTAACTTGAACTTTAGACTAAATCGATACAAATATATATGTTTGAGGCCAATGCGTTATGTCAAACAATATTTGATCATTCTTTTATTTGGGCTTGTGTGATGGGCATGGTTGCATAAATCGGAATCGGAATCGGAATCGGTTTTCCAGTGAATCGGAATCGGAATCGGAATCGGTCTGAATCGGCCAGGAATCGGTTCAGTTGAATCGGTCCAAATTAATTTAATCAGTTATATATAATAATTTGACAATTTATAATATAAATATATTAAAATTAAGTATTGATGTTATTTTGATATTATTCTGTGTATTATAGTTTTTGATATTTTTAAATATTTTTTAAGATTTTTTTAAATTATTTCGAATTAATTATTATTTTTGACTCGAGTTAGACTCGAGTCAACTTTTAATTACAAGAATGCCACCGTGCGATTTTTACCCCCGCCGCCACCGGCGGCCCGGTCGGCGGCGAGTCTCGCGGCGGCGATGTCGGAGGATGTCGGCAGCCCGGTCGATGTCGGCAGCCCGGCCGGACGAACCGTCGGCGGCCCGGAGCCGGCGGCGGAGTCGGCGGCGATTCGTGCGTGCCCGATTCGGTCCGGCCACGGGTGGGCGGCGACGTTGCGAGGTCGGCGGCGAGGTCGGCAGCCCGGTCGGCGGCGAGCGCGGAGTCGGGGCCGCACGGCGGAGGCGGAAACCGGGCGGCGGCGGGCGGACGAGCGGCGGCGGTGTCGGGGAGCGGGTTTGATTTTAGGTTTTTAAAATCCAAATTACCATTTTACCCATGCTTAAATAATTTAATAAAAATCATACCTAGGGTATTTTGGTAATTTCTAAAAAACCGATTCCGATTTAAATCGGCCGATTCCGATTCCGATTTAAATCGGTCGGAATCGGCCGAACTCGGCCGATTCCGGGGCCGATTCGGGGCCGCCCGATTCGGCCCCGAAATCGGATCGGCGCGACGCCGATCCGATTTAAATCGGCCGATTCCGCACGGAATCGGCCGATTTCTGCAACACTGGTGATGGGCTCGAGGAGAGTGTTTATATAAGTATGTGAAACCCAATTGTAACGGTAATTACGGATAATTAAATTACCCCTCTTGGGAAAGCTGTAATTCGGGATTCTCACCTTTCTTTCCATAGACCGTGTAATATTCAAATTTCGAGGTTATAGGTCACACTTGTAACACATGATTCTGATAAAAAAAAACTAGTTTCGTCCAAAAGCAGTAGCAATAGCCACCGCCGCCGCACCAGATTGGAGCGGGGAAGCCTAAAATCGGGTGTTTTTGCAGAGAAGCATTCGTTGAAGAGGATGCTGTTGGGCTTGATTTTTAAACAAGCTCTTCAAACTCTTTATTGTATGTAATATGAAAGTGACCCCTCCTCTTCTACCATCATCAAAACCATCTTCTTGTCTTCACTTTTAACATATCATGAATCCATCTTTTCCCTACCACGATGACACATACTTCACTCAGGTTAGAAGACGCCATGAAGATAAGGGATTCTTCTATTCATGGTCTGTTGCATTTTTGCTTGTATTGTTTTGTAATTTTTTGTCTTCTTGGTTAATTTTCTGTGACCCTATTAGCAATTATAATTAGAGGAAGAATTGGCATGTGTTTCCATTGTTAACAACCTCATTACCAAATAAGATCAAACTATAATTGCTCTTATATTTCTTCAATTGCAAGTGTTGAATCAAACCTTTATATGCTAAAATATTATTGGGTCTTAAAACAAAATTTTGTTGTGTTGCTGCTAATTCTGTTATGATTTGAAAGTATTAAATATGAAATGATTTGAAAGTATTAAACACATCATTTTTATTCTTCAAAGAGTAGCACCATACCTTCCTTGAAGCATCATCAATAAAAGTGACAAAATAAGAGGTTTCACCAAGAGACTTTATCTCTATTGGACCACAAACATCAAAATGTACAAGTTCAACTATTTGTGTCTTCCTTTTGCCTGTGGATACAAAAGAAGCTCTACGTTATTTCCAGCCAAACAATGATCACAAGAGCTTAGTGTTGTCCCATCAAGTTGTGGAAGATAGTTTTTCTTCTTCAAAAATTCTAGGCCCTTCTCACTCATGTGTCCCAACTTTCTATGCCACAAATCAGCTGTGAGAGTAGTAGAGGTAACATTAACTTCCACATGAACCAGACTAGATGTAGTCCTATAAAGACCAGCACACTTCTCCCCTTTAGCAACCACTTGAGAACCCTTTACCAATTTCTATAAGCCACATGAAAATTGTGAAACATAGCCCTCATCATCTAGCACACCTGTTGACATCAAGTTCAATCTTAAATCAAGAATATGATGCACATTTTCCAAAACAAGTTTGCAACCAGAATCTGTCATAATATGCACATTACCGTGACCAACAATTTTAGAAGTCCCATTGTTGCCCATCTTGACCACACCTAGGTCAGCTGTCACATAGGTGTTGAAGAAATCTCTACATGGAGTAGCATGAAACGATGCATTAGAATCAATCACCCAACTAATATCATCATTAGTTGTCAAACAATCATTTCCATCATCAAGTATAATTAGTATATCTTCTGTTGTAACATTGGCAGTTTTATCATCTTCACTCTTATTGTCAAGCACCTTACCATTTCTTAGATCTTTCTTATATTTGTAAGAGTTTTTCTTCTTATGGCTAGCTTTATCACAATAAAAACACTTGAAGGTCTTGTTTCTGGATTTAGACCTTCCTCTACTCTTATCTCTTCCACTTAGATTCTTATTCTTTGATCTTCCCCGAGAACTAAATTCAGAAACCAAAGATTGAGAGGAATTAGAGAAGGTTACTTGTTGTGTTTTCCTTCTCACTTCTTCTATCAAAAGACAACTTTAAACCATATGAAAAGTCAGCTGCTTGTCAGGATTATTCAAGGAAATAACTAAAGGTTCCCAAGATTCTGGTAAAGTATTCAATAATAGACCAGTTTGCCAAGCATCATCAAGAGGCATATTCAAACTAGATAATTGAGTTAATATACCTTGCATCTCATTGATGTACTCACTAACTTCTCTCACATCCTTATACCGAAGATTCATCAACCTTCTGACCAGCAAATTTTGGTTTCCAGGAGTGTCTCTCTCATACATATACAAGAGCTTATTCCAAAGTTCCTTAGATGTCTTTGTTCCAGTCACATGGTTATTTACATTCTGTTCTAACCATTGCCTGATCAAAGCCATGCATTTTCTGTCCATCTTGATCCATTCTGTCGTGACACTCGACTTAGTCTTAGTAGAATGTAGCACTGTTTCATGAATCGGCTGATTCCGAGTGGAATCGGCCGATTTGAATCGGATCGGCAGCGTGCCGATCCGATTTTGGGGCCGAATCGGCACCCAACTCGGCCAATTTACCCCGATTCCGACCGAGTTAACTCCGATTCGGAATCGGGGTAAATCGGGAAGAATCGGCTTTTTGAGTAAATTACTAAAATACCTTAGGTATGATATTTATTAAATTATTTAAGCATGGGTAAAATTGGAATTTTGATTTTAAAACCTAACGTTAACCCGCTCCCCCGCGGCGCGTCAGCCCTCCGCTGCCTCGTTTCCTCCCTCCGCCGTGCGTCCCCGACTCCGGCCTCAACTCCGATCGGGCTGCCGACCTCGCCTCCGCCCTCGCAACATCGCCGCCGACGTGTGGCCAGACCGATTCGGCCCTATGAACGCGAAAGCAGTGCTGCCGACCGACGGGCCGCCGATCGAATCGCCGCTGACCGGGCCTCCGACCAGGCTGCCGACCTCGCCTCCGCCCTCGCAACCTCGCCTCCGACGTGTGGCCAGCTGACAACACAGTGGCTGCGAATCACCGCTGGCCGGGCCTTCGACTGGGCTGCCGACCTCGCCTCCACCCTCGCAACCTCGCCTCCGACGTGTGGCCGGCCGACAGCGAAACTCGCCGCCGATCGGGCCACCGACTCGGGCCTCCGACCTCAGCTCCGACCGATTCGTGTAAAGTTGGATTTTTTTAAAAATTAAATCTGCAAATTATTCGCTATGCTTCACAAAATTTTTGGCTGTGCTTCACAAAGTTGAAACGAATTCACCTCAGCTCCGACCGGATGTGCAAATTGTTGGCTAGGCTTCACAAATTTTTTCATTGTTGATTTGGGATTCATGATCAAATTTATATGCCAAATTTTATGATATGAGTGTGCAAATGTGTATGTGCTGTGTAAATTGAGGTATTATGATGCTCTTTTATACTTGTATTAAATTATAAATTTGTGTATTTATGTTCAAAAATTATATAATTATCTATTTCAGGTATTTATGTTATGAGTTGTCAAATTTTTGTATATGACCAATTTGGATCGATTCAACTAAACCGATTCCTGCCGATTTAGATCGATTCCGATTCCGATTTATGCAACCATGGTATGTAGAGGAGGAGGAATCGAAGGAGCCTTCCCTTCATCAGTCACAACCGGAGTAACACTCAACGGTGGACTGGTCGACTCAGGAGGACCAAGAATTGGATCATATAAATCCTTAGTGAATAAATAATCAATCATACGACCCTTCTAGTAATGCCAATTAGACTTACCTTTAAGGGCGACCATTTTAACATGTTTCTCATCATTCATCTTGACACAAAATGTTACTACCCAAAAACAAGACAAACAAACGAACCAAAGCTCTAATACCACTTATTGGGAAATAGAGACACTAGCGGAAATAATCCAGAAAATATTCCCCCTCAAGATGAAATGAAAACAAATATAAGATGAATAGGAAACATCAAGATAAAAAAATGGATGGAAACTTTCTTCCAAATTAGGAAAAAGAAAACCAACCTACTCGATCAACTTTGATTAAGAAAATCTCTTACAATAAAGTATCGAATAAAAGTTTGACAAAACTCTCCTAATACAAATCAGACTAATAACAAGATTCAAAATATACAATTTTGAGAAATACAATATATGAGAAATTAAGAAATTAACATACACTTCAAAAAAAAATTGGATCAACCTCATACCTTGTATTAAGACCCCGACTTCAACTTGAGATAATGAAAAACTTCTCCAAACTCTCCCTTTATAAGCCAAATGTGCTTAAAAACTCTTAAGAGGATGTTCTATTTAACATCAACAGAGTTCTCCTTTATATAGAAAAATATGAGTAGAATTCTAAAAGTCGCCTCATTAAACTTTTATAGAAAAGGACAAAATCACACATAGGTATACGAGACACCAACCATTAGTGTGATAAACCGAAAAGCAAAAACTTACAATTGAGTTCTTCCAATACGAATGGGTGAGGAAACTCAACAGGAACGAGGTCAGGATTGGGAAGCTGCTGGAGGATTTGGATGCTCTTGCTGGAACTATTGCTGTCAAGGCAGGTGCACTTGTTCTAATTTACTGGAACTATTGGCATGCTTGCAAGTGTTCAACTGCAATCCCCCATTTAGATTCGATTGAAATTTCGTATCTTTTGGCGAGATCATGCAGGTTCAATTGATATCAATGTACAAGAAAAAAAGCAAGTCAAAACTCTCATTTTTCTTGTAAAAATATAGTATGCTTCATACAATCTGTTTCCTTCCCTGGAGCACATGTATGCTCAACCAGTTGTTATATGTATTTATTTAATTTCATGAGCAATGAACTCTAGAGAGATTAATTTATATAAAGCTGAAAATACACACACGAATACCAAAATTTATATATATGCTTTTTCCCTCAGTGGAAGCCTGAAGCCAGAGGGTGATTAGTTACAATTAACCAGAGTAAAGAATGGATGTGGTGATGATGCTACTGATCTTTAATCTCCTTCTCCGGCCTCATCGCCTCTTACCACCCCTCCGGCCTCTACACCATGAAGCGGCCAAGACGGACTCCGAACTCCGTCGAGTCGGAGAGTTCCTTTTGAGCATCACCTTCTCCACCTTAAGCGCCCTCGTCCAAGCCCGAGGATCAAATAGCGGTGGCAATAGTGCTCCCCACCAACTCCTCGACATCTCCTTCATCGCCATCTTCCTCTCCCTAGCCTCCTCTGCCCTGCACTTGGAGCTCCCCCGCCAGCTCCACCTCGCCCTGGCCCGCCTTTTCCTACACCTAGCGGCGTTCTTCACCACCGCCGCTGTGCTTTTGCTGATAACCAGCTCCATCTCCCCTAGCCTGCGTTGGATACCCATTGTGGTGTTCTTCTCCACACTCCGCTTACTTGTTTGCTTCAAGCGGCTCCTGGCGACGTCTCTCCACTACGTTTCAGCACTTCGTCGTTGTAGGTTTGTTGCCTTTCTTACCGGGCCAGCAGCAGACAACGTCGACGTGCAGTTGACAAGCAACCAATTATCTCCAACGTTAATGGATGAGCAACGAGTACACGTGCATGGTGAAAATGAAACAGCTGCACCGGCGGATCAGCAATCGGTGCGTATTCAGGAATGATGGGAAGAGAGACATATATAAATATATATGTAATATACGGACATATAAAGTCCTGGTGTGCTTGGATACCATTTAAGGATCCAATATAATAGATTATAATTATAGCATTAAGGGAGGAGATGACATTTCTGCTATTTGTGTCATAAGTTTTATAGATCGGTAACGAGAGGGACGCATGTAATGTTTATGTTACGGTGTGTACTTTGCCATGTAACAGCGATATAAGTCTTGAAATCATCAATAAAATTCTATTTCTTAATTATCCACTCTTGCGTTCATCTTCACCGCCTATCTTTACTCGGTGGTCCACCTTTGTTGGCCATTTTTTTTCCATTTTTTATTTCTCAAAGACTTTTTGGGGGATAATATTTATAAATATCATTAGTTTTCCCTGCTAAAAGCTAATGAAATCCAAACTACTACTCCAAGTTGAAAAGTATTGCTATGTAATAGTTTTATCAAGAGAAGAGATGGAATTTTAGGCATCAAAATTAGCACGCTCACTAACGACTTAAATCATTGACGTGGGAGTCCCTAATTGTTATCAACCATCTTTGTCACTCACTAACGACTTTTTATAACTATTTAGCATTTTAAATAATTTTATCTTAAGCAAGTTTATAAGGCTATTCTATAATCAATTTTTTGCCGTTTTTTCATCGATTAAATTAAACAGTTAAAATATAATTAAATTAAATTTGTTAAAAACTATATATACAAACCCAACGTTATTAACTTGGTTAAAAACTAAGAAGTTTAAAATATTTCCTCATTTATAAAATATAAAATATTTTAACTACCCACACTTTTTAAATTTAGCATTAAAAACTATGAAATTAATAAATACATAATTTATATTAAATAAAATCATCAAATTGGTACTATGACAATTAAAAAGTTCTAAGATCAACGTTGACGCAAAAATAAGTTTTATCATTATATATAAAACAAATAAACAATGTTAAGTTAAATTGAATAATTGATAAGAGTATATCTTTTTACATTACTATTTATACTTAAAATCGATTCAATTAAACTAACAACCATTTTTTTATATGATGAATAAAATCCTTATTATTTTTATTCTATCTAATTTAAAATCATAAATCGGTTAAAAAGTATAAACCTGTCTTAAATGTCAACCACATGAAGCAACCAACCAATTATTTCCCTCCAAATTCAAAGCCTCCACCTTCCAAGCCCCTCCTCCGCCTCTTCCTTCACCTCCCTCCTCCCCCCATCCTCCACCCCAAAGCTCTCATCTTTCTTCCCATTCACAACTAACCATCCCCTCTCCTTCACCTCTTCCTTCAACAAACCAATGGATCTTCCCAGTCCGCACTCCCCCCAGACCATCCCCGCTGTCTCCACCATCACCTCCCCCTTTGAGAGCTCCCCTTCCCATTCCATGAAGAGTTTTGATTGCAGATTGTTTAAGGTGCATTGAAATGTTTGTAAGTTTTCCTATGCAATCATTGTCAGGGTTAAGTTTTCCCATTGGTTAATCAACACTTGTCTCATCTACTTTTTTGTTTATTTGACAGTTGACACGGTTGTGTACAAGTGTTCCACTGCAATCATTGCCATGGTTAATTGTCTCCACTGATTAAGAAACATTTGTAAGATCTACTTGAATTGCCTAGTTTAACAGTACTAAGTACAGTAATAACAAAGTTTTTTTATATTCATAGGTTTAGGGCTTCGTGGATATTCTAGTGCTTTTTGTTTCATATATTTGTAGTAACCTGTAATGTCTTCCACTATGAGCATCATGCTCAAGCCATTTGTATTATTTTTTGCCTCAGTTAATGTGGATCATGTAAAAATTCCTGTCCTTTTTAATGTGTTTAATCCTTCACAATGATGATAATTTCTTTGCTTAAGCTATTCAAAGAAATTACGCGTACAACTATAGAGATGTAGGGTTTTATGGCAGATACATTTCATGTTTATTCTAGACATCGAGTGCACTGTCAAAAATGTCTGTCATCTTGATAACTGCTAATCTATAAAAATGTGCATCCTAGTCGTGACGATGATCCTGCTCTTGAGCTCATTCCTGGGGGAGCGCACTTGAGGTTCTCGAAAGCTTCCACAATCCCAACATCTTTCAGGGAGGACATCAAGAGCCTCAACTACGTCAAACTGGTTCACACCATTAGGAACTACTTGAAGATGAAGATGGTATGATGTGTGAGGGGAAAATTATTTGGTTCACGTATTATTGAGATTCGCTTACGATTGTTAACAGTAGTTTTACCAAGTTCTAAATCGGTCACATCTTTCCTTTAGTCTCTTTATTTGTGATTAATATCAGTTGTGTAGAAATTGAAATAAATTAGTATTGAGGGAACTTGTTCTCCGTGGATATTTTCTGTATTAAATGGTGATATAGTGAATGTAAAACCTCGAAAATAACTAGGTTATTTTATTTAGGGTTTTGTAAATCTTAGAACAAATCATAAATATTATTTAATTAAATTAATTCTTGAGAATCAATATCATAAATTATTAATTATTACCTTTTAGCATATATGGATTGTTTAAAATAAGTTTTATTTATTGTATTTTATTTTATTCTTTTGATTTTTTCCCTTTCGATTGAATGAGGTTCAACCACACGTCGAACTCGTTAGCCTTGAGTTAGTAGCGGCTACGGTCTCTTTGGTAGGCTGACATGGTATGTAAGGGTAGAGTTTTGGTTAAGAGCCGAAGATAAGGGAAGACTTTGTCTCCCTACGTTGTTGGTCGAAGAATTTTTGGGATTGAGAGTTGTGAATGTGATTTGACACCTATTCGCATTAGTTCAATAGTCGGTTTTTTACTTTTCGTTATTACACAAATGATTGGTGTCATTATATTTTTTTCTATAAAAGTTTAATGTAGTAACTTCTTCAATTCCACACATATTCTTTTATATAAAGGAGAATTCTGTTGATGTTAAATAAAACATCATCTTAATAGTTTATGAGGACATTTGACTCATAAAAGGAAGGCTTTAGAAAAGTTTATTGAGTAGCTTGAGGGAAAATTGTTCTTTAGGTTCATTCTGCTAGAGCATCTATTTTCCAACATTTTTCCCCCTTTAATATTGTCTTTTCTTTGTTGGAAGCCTTTCCATCTTCTCTCACGTATAGGTACACCTCTCCTCTTCCTCTCCCATGCATCTATAGTGTTTTATGGTTTTGAGTTTGATTAATGAGTGATTAAATACTAATTAATTCATAATGAATTCAAATTGATTAGAATTAAATCAAGTGATGATATTAGTAATAGTTGATCATATGGTTATTATCTTATATTTATGGATGAAAGCATTCTTTATATTATAGATAACTAAACTATTTTTGTTATTATTATTGTTAGTATTGAAATAAACCACAAATACTAATTATATTATACATAGATTGACAGTGATTTAATTAATTCATTAGCGACTAAATAAGGTTGGAAATTAATTAATAGTTAAACAAAAATGGTTACAATTTTGTATCACTTATACAGTTAAATCCAACACTCACATTTTAATATATATTATAAGGAATTTATAAAATAAGGTTAGCATCTTTATCGTGTTTAAAATTGATATTATGTGATTAATATGCCAATCATGATAGAATTATAATTAAACTTTATTCTAGGCTTAACATTAAGCACAAAATAGATAAAATTAATTATTTTAATAATCGTTCAATTAAGGATTGATATTGGTTTATCAAAATTTTGTTAGCCTTAAGTGTTGGACTGTAATAACATGCTTAAAATAAATAAAGTTCGAACGTTTCGTGAGTAATTAATTTAAAATAATTTTGCAAATGTTATCCTTAAATTATGATAATACAAAATATTTTAAATAATTTAAGGGAATGAGTTAATTAATGGCCGGGTAAATATTTGGAAATACGTAAAAATGTTAATCAATTAGTATAGGTATACCCAAACTATTGTTAATGAAATAAGCATCTGTTACACTCTAAATTATTGTTAAATACTGATATTAATTAAAAGTCTTAATTGTGATTTTGAACACGAAGACAATAATCTTAATATATTTCCTCATGTAAGTGATTGTCATGTTGAACGAAAATATATTAATGTTAATAATTATATAGATGCTAGTAAGTAGCAATTATTTATTGTGAGCTAGTGAATTGTGATTTAAATAATTTATTTAAAATGTCCAAGGATGGACTTAAATTATTACGTCACATAAATCATTCATTATCTCGCTTGGAGTGTATAAACCAAGTAATTAAATATATGCGAGTAAGTCAATAAATTATTGTGTTTATGAAAAGATTAGTAAATATTTAGTTATAATTATTCGATGGCGGGTTACAATTTGAATTAAATGATTATTAACTTTTGGGTGGTTTAAGCTTTAATATGATTGTATATTTATGGATTGATAAATAAATTATTAATTAACTTGTATAAATTCATTATTTTTCCTTGGTGTGTGTATTACATGTCGCATTTATGACATTCATTTAGATCTTATTGAGTAGGATCTAATCTAGTTTTTTCCTTAGATTGGAGTCTGGTTTCGCTGCTCGCACATCGGTTCAATTGTGTTGCGATGTGAAGTCCGTATAATTACTCGAAATGTATATATTCCTATTTGGCAGTCTTGGTCGGCTTGAGCCCACATTCGACCACCATGTACCAAGTGTAACCGAGGTCAAAGAATTGAGTCAGTCTGACACGGGGCTGTACCTTTAAAATTCTTTGAAGATTAAATACCTACCCTATGCCGAAAGAGGTGACAGGGCGCAGTGGTGCAAGACGACACATTATGCACTTGTGATACCGAGAGGGTGAGTTAAAGACAAATATTAGTCACTACAGACCGTGGGTCATGTAGCATGTGTGCGCATACATGAGATTGTAGCTAGATGAGGCGGCCACCCTCCCGGCATAATAAGAGCTCGACATAGGCTCATAATTAATAAAAGACTCAAATTTAGATGTTGTGGAGTATATTAACTTGTTTCTTATAATTATATGATTTAATATTTTTATCACTGACGCTAAATTGCCTCCATAGGTGTGAGTATTATGGAAGGTACTTCTAGGTTGTTTGCATGACAGTAGGATTTCAGTTCGTTTCCCGAGTCTTAGATGATTCTGAGCTTAAATTATATTTTATTTCATACCACAACTTAGAATTTGAACTTTTAACTAATTCTTTGAGTATAAATTTAATTTGTACGATTTAAAAAAATTATTATGTGGTTTTATTTAAAATGTTGACAATTAATAAAAATTAATTTTTGAGATACTTAATTTTATATAGTAACACTTAATTCGTAGCTCGAAACGGACGGGTTGTTATATTGAATTTGATCCGGCCATCTACGCTATGGTTTTCCCTATATTTGGGATTTTCCATATAAAATTGTTGTCATCTTTTATTTATGTTAAATTTTGTTAAACTGATTTGCACTTCTCATCAATTATGTGTTGAAATGAGGATTTAGGTGTTTGGTTAATCCCAATAAAATTCTCTACTATTTTGTAAACTTGTATTTGACTTTATCGAAATGGTTCAATAAAAAAAAATGAAACCGATGTATGATCCCCGTATTTGGGTAGCCTGCTCTTTGGTTCTCTTTTGTTGCAGTTCGATTTCATCCCCCACATGAGAAGCTTCAAAATATGCAACTCCACGAAAGTCTTTTGATATATCATTCCTCGAATGAGACAGCACAGTCCCCGGAAAACTTTTCCTCCAATTAGGTAACAGATAAGCCATTGGTACCACTCTGAGAACATACAGATAACAAAGAATTTCGACTCTAGCGGACCTGTGTGATGTGTGAGAAAGCAGCTTGGGATGAAGTGTGAATTTTTTGGCCTTGTAAATGGATTCATAAGAGGCATTACGAAGAAACTACTAATACGAGTGAACAATAAAAATCCACTTTAGTATCAAACAAATAATCAGAGATTTTTATGGGTTGATGAATAAAAAATAATAAATTATCATATTAAAATAATAAAATATCACCAAACATCGCTCGCTCAAATTCTTCTTTACATCACACCTCCAGTGTTCTCGTGGCCATCCCCTCCCATGGTTGCATGAATCGGAATCGGAATCGGAATCGGTTTTCCATGAAATCGGAATCGGAATCGGAATCGGTCTGAATCGGCCAAGAATCGGTTCAGTTGAATCAGTCCAAATTAATTTAATCGGTCATATATAATAATTTGACAATTTACAATATAAATATATTAAAATTGGGTATTGATGTTATTTTGATATTATTCTGTGTATTATAGTTTATGATATTTTTTAAATATTTTTAAGATTTTTTTAAATTATTTAGAATTAATTATTATTTTTGACTCGGGTTAAACTCGAGTCAACTTTAATTACGAGAATGCCACCCTCCCCTCTATACCCCGCCGCCGCCGGCGGCCGGTCGGCGGCGAGCCTCGCGGCGGCGATGTCGGAGGATGTCGGCAGCCCGGTCGGACGAACCGTCGGCCGGCGGAATCGCGGTGGAAGCGTCGGACGGCGGAAGGTGAGTTCGGAACGGGCGCAGCGTCAGACGGCGGTGGGGTGGTCGGAAGGTCGGGCGGAGCGTCGGGCGGCCGAATCGCGGCGGAATCGGGCGGAATCGCGGCGAAATCCGGCGGAGGGCGGCGGAGCGAACGCGGCGGCGGAATCGGGGGAGAGGGTTTGATTTAGGTTTTTAAATCCAAATTACCATTTTGCCCATGCTTAAATAATTTAATAAAAATTATACCTAGGGTATTTTGGTAATTTCCTAAAAACCGATTCCGATTTAAATCGGCCGAAACGGGCCGATTCACGACCCGATTCGGCCCCGAAATCGGATCGGCGCGACGCCGATCTGATTTAAATCGGCCGATTCCGCACGGAATCGGCCGATTCGTGCAACTATGTCCCCTCCACATAAGTCATACTTCTTCTATTCCCTTGTGCTGAAGATGAAAAGACATTTATGATGAGGGCATAAATACATCTACTCATTTGTTAATTAAAACATTTTTATTTTAGAGCATTTTACTAAAAAAAGGAGAATATTTTCTAATATTACCAGGTGTTGGAAAATAAGTCCTAATTACTAAATAATGGAGAAAATATGAATTGTCTAAAATATCACCACTTAATTAGTGAAAAAAATTCAACTAAAATTATTAAAAAATAAAAAAATAAGTAGGGGTGGCAAAAATCTTATTCACATCATTTTCTTCACTTTCTTTATTCAACGTGAACATGTGTCTTTATGTATTTCTAATTATCATAATATATATCAAAGTTTAAAAAATTATTATTTTGGTTCAATTTATTAAAAATATTTTATTTATTGAGATTAAAGTTTAATATATTATATATTGTTTACGTATTACACAATATCCCAAATTAAAACATTATTCATGTAATTTTTATAATAAGTTTGTAATTATACCTAAATGTATACTATTAATTTTTATTTCATAAATAAAATTTAAAAATAATTAAAGTAAACATTAAAGAATGAATACTATTAATGATAAAAAAATATAATTTATTATTTTGGTTAGATTGGTTAAAATTAAATCAAATCTAATTAATTTAGTTTGATCAATTTAATTATCAATTATAATTTAATTTTTACATGGTTAACTAAATTGGATAAGTGGTTCAGTTTGATTTCATCATAGCAGATAAGATCCCCGAAGTATCTTCTACCATCAGAACACAAAAATTTATTGCAAAACTTCTTGTTGACAAACTTGTTGACAAACTTGTTGACAAACTTGTTGGCAATTGCCCATTGCCCTTCGGCAGTCCCTTTCCAACTTATTGAATACTCTAATCACTTTCCACCCAACTCTCATCGAGGTTTGATACCGTTTGGGTATATATATATGCCTTCCGCAGCAGAATCCTGAAGCATGAGCAGAGGGTTGATTAGTTATTATTAAACAGAGTAAAGAATGAATGTGATGATGATACTACTGATCTTCAATCTCCTTCTCCGGCATCATCACCCCTTACCACCCCTCCTGCCTCTACGCCACGAAGCCGCCGCGACGGACTCCGAGCTCCGTCGCGTCGGAGAGTTCCTTTTGGGCGTCACCTTCTCCACCTTAAACGCCCTCGTCCAAGCCCGTGGATCAAATGGAGGCGGCACTAGTGCTTCCCACCAACTCCTAGACATCTCCTTCATTGCCATAATCCTCTCCCTAGCCTCCTCTGCCCTGCACTTGGAGCTCCACCGCCAGCGCCGCCTCCACCTGGCCCGCCTTTTCCTATGCCCAGCGGCGTTCTTCACCACCGTCGCTGTGGTTTTGCTGATTACCAGCTCCATTTCTCCTAGCATGCGTTGGGTGATGTTTGCGATAATCTTCTCCACACTCCTCTTGTTTGTTTGCTTCAACAGGTTCCCGGCGGCGTCTCTCCACTACGTTGCAGCACTTCGTCGTTGTAGGTTTGTTGTCTTTCTTACTGGGCCAGCAGCAGACGACGTCAACGTGCAGTCACCAGCAACCATTTATCTCCAACGTCAACTGATGAGCAACGAGTACACTTGCATGGTGAAAATGAAACAGCTGCACCGGCGAATCAGCATGCGGTCCGTATTCAGGAATGATGGGAAGAGAGACATATATAAATAGATATGTAATATAGGGACATATAAAGTCCTCGTGTGCTTGGATACCATTTAAGGATCCAATATAATAGATAATAATTGTAGTATTAAGGGAGGAGATGACATTTCTGCTATTTGTGTCATAAGTATTCGAGAGGGAGGCATGTAATGTTTATGTTACTGTGCGTACTTTGCAATGTAACAGCGATATAAGTCTTGAAATCAGCAATAAAATTCTATTTCTTAATTATCCACTCTTGCGTTCATCTTCGCCGCCTATCTTTACTCGGTGGTCCACCATTGCTGGCCATTTTTTTCCATTTTTTATATCTCAAAAACTTTTTGGGGGATAACATTTATAAATATCATTAGTTTTCCCTGCTAAAAGCTAATGACTAGTTGAAATGTATTGCTATGTTCTCAATGACCACACGCAAGTCTTGTTCCTCCTAGCTGGCATAATTACACATAGGATTATTTTCCCTCCTATCTTCTTCCTCCTTAAATCCTCTTGTTATGATGAATAAAATCTTTATTATGATCTTTATTAAAATCTTTATTATGATCTTTATTATGATCTTTATTACACATAGGACATATGATGAATAAAATCTTTATTATTTTTTGCTCTATTTAATTTAAAATCATAAATTGGTAAATTTGATTACACTACCCTACTTGGAGGGAACTCTAAGAAGCTATCAAGGTTATCAACCAAAAATCTATGTCTTAAATGTCAACCACATGAAGCAACCAACCATTTATTTCCCCGGATTCAAAGCCTCCACCTTCCAAGCTCCTCCTCCACCTCTTCCTTCACCTCCCTCCACCCCTCCTCCTCCGCCCCAAAGCTCTCATCTTTCTTCCCATTCACAACTAACCATCCCCGCTCCTTCACCTCTTCCTTCAACAAACCAATGGATCCTCCCACTCCCCACTCCCGCCAGACCATCCCTGTGGTCTCCACCATCACCTCCCCAACAACGCCCTGTGGGAGGCCCGGTCCAGCATCTTTGAGCACCTTCTCGACCCCTCCAAGGATGGGCCTCCTCAGATGGAGCTGCTCACCAAGACCCCTCCCAGAGCCGGACTAGCATCTATTACAACTTTTCTGGGGACTATATTCTGAGGGGGCAGTATAGGGACTTTTGGAACGAGGTCAGGATTGGGAAGCTGCTGGAGGATTTGGATGCACTTGCTGGAACTATTGCTGTCAAGGCAGGTGCACTTGTTCTAATTTACTGGAACTATTGGCATGCTTGCAAGTGTTCAACTGCAATCCCCCATTTAGATTCGATTGAAATTTCGTATCTTTCGGCGAGATCATGCACGTTCAAATGATATCAATGTACAAATTTTGGTTGTAGATAGTTGTAAGGGGATTGAAAGGTTTGCAAGTGTTCAAATGCAATCATTGATTTAGAGTCGAATGAAATTTTGGGTCTTTTTGTGCGATCATGAAGGTTCCATTTATGCCAACGTACAGCTTTTGGTTATAGATACTTGCGAGTGTATTAAATTGTCTGTAAGTATACTGTTCTTTGTCTACATTGATTTAGATGTTCCTGAAATTTTGCATCTTTTTGTGTAGTCAAAGAGATAATGTTGATACCATTGTATGAGTTTTGATTGCAGATTGTTTAAGGTGTATTGAAATGTTTGTAAGTTTTCCTCCGCAATCATTATCAGGGTTAAGTTTTCCCATTGGTTAATCAACACTTGTCTGATCTATTTTGTTGATTATTTGACAGTTGACACGGTTGTGTACAAGTGTTACACTGCAATCATTGTCATGGTTAATTGTCTCCACTGATTAAGAAACAGATCTACTTGAATTGCCTAGTTTAACAGTACTAAGTACAGTAATAACAAAGTTTTTTTATATTCATATGTTTAGGGCTTCGTGGATATTCTAGTGATTTTTGTTTCATATATTTGTAGTAACCTGTAATATCTTCCACTATCAGCATTATGGTCAAGCCATTTGTATTATTTTTTGCCTCAGTTAATGTGGATCATGTAAAATTCCTGTCCTTTTTAATGTGTTTAATCCTTTACAATGATGATAATTTCTTTGCTTAAGCTATTCAAAGAAATTACGCGTACAATTATATAGATGTAGGGTTTTGATGGCAAATACATTTCATGTATATTCTAGACATCTAATACACTGTCAAAAATATCTGTCATCAAGATAACTGCTAATCTGTAAAAAAATGTTTCAAGTTTCCCACTGCAATCATTGCCAATGCTAATTTCTCCATTGTCGGGAATATTTGTCTGAGATACTTAAATTACTGGTTTACAGTATTTCGAATGTAATAGTTGGTATGCAGAAGGTTCAGACTTCATGGATTTTGGGCAATTTTAGTTTTTGCTTTCTTCTAAATTTTATGCCTTTTGCTTCCAGCATTGTTCTGATGATGATAGCACAACCAGCCTTAGTTTATAGATTTATAGATATCATTAGTTTTCCTCCAAAAGCAGTAGCAATAGCCACCGCCGCCGCACCATATTTGAGCGGGGAAGCCTAAAATCTGGTGTTTTTGCAGAGAAGCATTTGTCCTAGAGGATGCTGTTGGGGTTGATTTTAAACAAGCTCTTCAAACTCTTTATTGTATGTATATATGAAAGTGACCCCTCTTCTTCTACCATCATCAAAACCATCTTTTTGTCTTCACTTTTAACATATCATGAATCCATCTCGTCCCTACCACGATGACACATACTTCACTCAGGTTAGAAGAAGCATTGAAGATAAGGGATTCTTCTATGCATGGTCTGTTGCATTTTTGCTTGTATTGTTTTTGTAATTTTTTGTCTTCTTGGTTAATTTTTTGTGACTCTATTAGCAATTATAATTAGAGGAAGAATTGGCATGTGTTTTCATTGTTAATAACTTTATTTCCAAATAAGATCAAACTATAATTGCTATTTTATTTTCTTCAATTGCAAGTGTTGAATCAAACCTTTATATGCTAAAATATTATTGGGTTTAACAACAAAATTTTGTTGACTTGCTGCTAATTCTGCTATTTCGAGACTTGTAAATGCAGGCTGGCTATCAATTGTTGCTGTAATAGTGCAGACTACATATACGATGTGTAAAACCCAAGACTCGATTAAACGTTTTATAGTCGAAATCGATCAGTTTAATTGTTAGTTTTAGTAAATTCACTTTTAGAATATGTGTGTTTACCTGGCGCCAGCTATGTGTTATAAGTTATAAAGAGTCATGCGTACCCAAATATACGATAATAACTTTAATAAAGTAACAATAAAATAAATTATTATAATATAAGAGTACGTCAAATTTTTTTATTTATAGTAAGAATATAATTAGATTTAAGTCGTTTATTTTGTTAAGATGGATTAATTATTATTTTTTGGTAATTCGAATTAATATATTATTATTTTATTTTATAATATTTTATTTTATATTTTTTAAAATTTATTTACTATTTTTTAGTGGTGGGACAAGTCAAAGTGTAATTTACAAGCTGCCAGCCGCCTGTACTTCCCGACCCTTCTCCCCACCCGAGGGCTGCGTCACCGCCCCCCACACCTCACCAACCCTCTGTTTTTACGACAATCACCACTGCCGACGACCCGTCGCCGTCGGCATCAACGCAACTGCCCTGCAGCGACGCCGCCCTAGCCTTCCTTCCTTCCCCCTCCTTCTCTTTTCCTTACTCTTCTCCCCACCACTGCCCTTGCTCTATTTTCTTAGAGCACCGCCGGCCTCGCCACCAACCCGTCCTCGTCCCCTCCTTCATCGTCATTCGACCCCGTGCCACTTTTGGGATGACAAAAGCAGCCGCCTTGGTCGGGTTCCACCGGAAGCGTTTGCATCATTTTGGGTTCGGCCACTGCTGGCGACCCGCGGTCCCCCTCGGCTAGTCGTCCCTTGACCGAGGTGGGGCTACTTGACCCCTCCAAGGATAGGCTTTCCCACACAGAGCTGCTCACCAAGACCCCCTCCAAGAGCCGGACTAGCATCCATTACAACTTTTCTGGTGATCATATTTTGAAGGAGCAGTATGTTAGAGATAAAGAGTAAGGTTAGGATTACATTTTGTAAGTTTTCAATTTTTACTGTTATAACGGTTCCTTGGACTGTCTTGTAGCTTAAGCTATGTTAGAATTGAAACAACTTCATTGTATATAAACTCAGGCTTGTGCCAAGATCAATACAAGATGCTTTACAATTTATTACTATGGTGCCTTAGCACCGCAAGTCTAAGACGTGCACCTCCAATCTCTTCGCTTTCCGGTCAATGTCTACGCTGGAAGTTCGTTGGCAGATCCTATTTGTTTGTTGATTCAACTCGAAGCCAAGGTATTGCTGCTATTATCTAGACTCTTGATCAAAGTGTGTCGTCTGTGCTTCCTGGCGGTAATCCTAGGGTTTCCTGCAATATCTGTGTTATTTCTATAATACCCCAAATCCGGTTCAAGCTCGTGAACCGAACTGGCATGTTACAGGCCCCGGTTAAGTCGGCTAACCCGAACCCAACTCGTGCGGATCTAATCTCGGTGTCTTAAGATGAAGATATTACTCGTCATGCATGGATGAATGTACAGAATCCTCACATGATACTACATGGATGACATACAAACTAATTTACTACACCAATACAATTACGACCAAAATCAATAAAAATTCTGAAATAAAACGGACAAGAATCTCCCGTAAAAGTGCAATTAGGGTCACTTTGTCAAAATAATATATATAAACATATATGCAAATATATATCTATATATCAAGCAACTTTATTCACACAATCTAATATAGAGTTTACTCACTCTAAGCTTGGGTCTCAACCCAC
The DNA here is from genome assembly GCA_033002965.1 of Piper betle. Lineage (NCBI taxonomy): Eukaryota > Viridiplantae > Streptophyta > Magnoliopsida > Piperales > Piperaceae > Piper > Piper betle. The sequence continues at coordinate 24,416 of JAURVB010005762.1, forward strand.
CACGCTTCCGCTGCGCAATCTATTCATGTTTCACATTCTATCATCATGTCTTAACAATTAATCATGTCACATCATCATGTCTCAAGCATTTAGTCACACCATTCACAATATAATAACATTATAAACAAAATATGAACCACTCTATCGACTGACATGTGTGCAAGTGACAATAGTGCTTCTCTATCCAAGCTGGCTTCTCCAACTTGTGATTATTACCTACATATAGTATAAAAACACGTCAATAACAAGTGTTACTGGTCTAGAAAAAAATAACTATAACAAGCTGGCTATGAGAGTAAACTCTCATATGAAAGAAAATGTTATATACTCCTCGTAAACACTCTGAAGGGCACCTACTGAGGAGCCACTGGGCTGCAGACCTGGTAGCATCCCGAACCCACTGATCTGTTGCTGCTGATGCCTCTCTCAGCATTTTCATACTTCATTTTCTGGTCTCGAATCATAAGCCCTCTCCTTACCTCCATATTTCTCATGGCCTTGAGCACGAAGGCCGAGTACTCTCAAGCAGTCGCCTTTAGTACCCTTTAAACCACAAGTCCGGACATGCGCTGTACTAAACAGTACCCGTAAACCTCCACGTTCTCCGGGTGTGAGGAACTCAAATGCGGAGTTGTTAGAATCACTCAGGAATGCAACAGTCCGCTTCACTAATCTAGAGCCCACTTTGACTGTCACGACATCCACTCATGGTACGTGCAATCGGTTTCTCCATCTCTCGTCTCACTAAAAACTCGATAAAATTATATATATATATAGGCTTGGGAAGAGATTTATATAATAGGCCCGAAGGCAACTTGTGGTGGATCTCGTTTTCGAAATCATCCTCGAGGGATCTCATCATCGAGGGGTTATTAATCCGGAAAACTGTTCGGTTAAATGGCCCGAATTAAGTGAGATCCGATAAAACGCCACTTAGCCCACCCTGTCATCGCGCCTAGGCGGCTAGTTCCTACTCCGTACCTACGCATCAAAACTAAATACTTACGCCTGCTAACTAAATGATGCATCAAACTCAATGAACATCACGCACAACATAATAATCATCTGTCACAATCAACAACCAATAAGCATAAATTTGAATAATCCATCCTATTCATACCAATTTTATTGTGTTTTTCTAAGTTACATCGTGATCACTTATCATGTTGAGACTCGATTTACTTCATTAAATCACTTAACCTTCACTCACTGTTAATCACATCATGCACTTATCACTTCATCCATAGTAAAACATCTATCATGATAATTAATCAATCCTAGCATGCCGTCCAAACAATCATCAAATTTAAATAATCAAATAGGAGGTAATTATACCTCTCGTCATCGACAATCGGCGACGACTAGGGTTTTGTCGCATGTCTCAAAGCTCAAATTCGGTGCTCATCGGTATCTGAAGTTCGATCAGGCTTGACTGGATGAACTCCGTAGAAGATCCGGCGAATTCCTACGAATCCAATTTTCCGGCAAGTTCCAGCGGTTTTCCGGTGGCTTCAGTGGTTTTTGACAGCTTTCCGGCTGCAGTCACCAGCAACGTCTACTGGCCTAATAGTGGTCATATTGGGTACCGTTGGAACCAGCTCTGCGAGCCCGACATGTCTAGGGCATCGAAGTGGTCGGCGAAAAATGGCTAAAATAGGGGCAGCGGCGATCGGCGACTAAATCTGGCCGGCCTAGCGGTGATGGGTTTCGATCCGGTCGGGGAAGCTCGCTGGAGGGTCGAGGTTGTCGAGGTGACCACCCGACCGTGGTGGCGACGGTTGCTAATGGTATGATCAACGACGAAGCGCAGCACAAGGGCGCGGCTTCCTCACGTCGCAGAGGCTGACCGGTGGCCGGGAGTGCTCGAGGCAGCACGGTAACACCATGGTAGGGCGGGGCGGCATCAATCAACGGCCGGGCGGCATCGACCTCGGCGGCGGCTACAAGAAAAAGGGGAGGTGCGGCAGGGTTTGGAGAAGAAGACGTCGGGGGTGGGGGCGAGGAAATGAAAAGGGCCCAGTGGCAAACTCGTAAATATTATTTGACTCATCTCCGGCTCGAGTCAAGAATAATAACAAAATCATAGAAAATCCTTTAAGAAATCCATAAAATCGGGAAAAATCCCATAAAATTAAACAACACCAAAACATCATAATGACATGCTCTATAACTAACAACCCACCCAAACTGCCCCATAACGCATCCTCACTCGGTAAACGACATAAAACTAATTCTATGATCCACTATATATAAAAATTAAAAAAACTGGCATACTCATATATTCTGACAACTTATTCTTTTCTGCTATATTCATAACGTTATCATTATATACTTGGGTACGCATGACCCTCATGGCTCATACAAGGGACCGGCGTCGGCTCAGTACACGTGTTCTGAAACTGATTCGACTCAAAAATAACGGTCGAACCGACCGGTTCTGAATATAAAACCCTGACTCGAATCACGGGTTTTACAGTTTCAATTCTATCACGTTTCTGATCTCTGTGGTCTGATTATGAAATTTGTTATAGAAGCTGTTGATTTGATGAAATTATAGGTCGTTGGAGACTCTAATTTTATTAATTCTTCATAGGTTTTGCACCGTTAAACCCTATTAAACTCTGATTTGAGTTGATCTGTTAAAGGTGGATTAGTGTCAGCTTATGAATTGAATCGACATGGAGAATGATTAGAATGATGATTCAACTTGTGCTAATTAGCAAGGGGGAATCAATTTGAGCAAAATACATCTTTGTTTCTATATATATATATATATATATATATATATATATATACAATGATGCTGCTATGCGCTGCATCAAAATACAGCCATAGGCAACGTTTTTAATTTGCCCCGTTTTTTATATATAGAGTGAATTTGATCGAGTTGTCTACCTCGTGGTTTTTCCCTATATTTAGGGTTTTCCATGTAAAATTGTTGTTGTTTATTAATTGTGTTAAATTTGGTTAAATTGGTTGGTATTTCTCATCAATTGTGTGTTGAAATGATTATTTAGGTATTTAGTTAATCCCAATAAAATTCTCTACTATTTTGTAAGCTGGTATTTGACTTTATCGAAATGGTTCAATAAAAAAAAATGAAACCGATGTATGATCCCCGTATTTGGGTAGCCTCCTCTTTGGTTGTCTTTTGTTGCAGTTCGATTTCATCCTCACATCAGAAGCTTCAAAATATACAACTCCATGAAAATCTTTTGATATATCATTCCTCGATTGAGACAACAAAGTCCCTGGAAAGCTTTTCCTCCAATTGGGTAATAGATAAGCCACTGGTACCACTCTGAGAACATACGGATAACAAAGACTTTCGACTCTAGCGGGCGGACTTGTGTGCTGTGTGAGAAAGCAGCTTGGGATGAAGTGTGAATTTTTTGGCCTTGTAAATAAAATGGATTCATAAGAGGCATTACGAAGAAACTACTAATACGAGTGAACAATAAAAATCCACTGTCCTTGCCTCCATCCCCTCCACCTAACTCATACTTCTCCATTTATAATGAGGGCATAAATACACCTGCTCATTTACTAATTAAAACATTTCTAGTTTAGAGCATTTTACTAAAAATAAACGGAGAATATTTTCTAATATTACTGACGTAAAAATAAGTTCTAATTACTGAAAAATGGAGAAAATATGAATTGGCTAAAATATCACCGCTTAATTAATTAAAACAAATTCAACTTAAATTATTTAAAAATTTTAAAAAATAACTAGGGGTGGCAAAAAATCTTATTCACATGACTTCCTTCACTTTCTTTATTCAATGTTGAACACATGTCTTTATATATTTATAATCATCATAATATATATCAAAAGTTTATAAAATTATTATTTTGATTTAATTTATTAAAAATAATTTATTCGTCGAGATGAACGTTTAATAATTGCCCATTGACCTTCGGCAGTCCCTTTCCAACTTATTGAATACTATATGTAAAATCCAACTTTTGTTCAGTTATTCACTTCAACAATAAGTTCCACCCAACTCTCATCGAGGGTTGATACCTTTCTGGGTATATATATATGCCTTCCGCAGCAGAAGACTGAAGCATGAGCAGAGGGTTGCTTAGTTATTATTAAACAGAGTAAAGAATGGTTGAGGTGATGATGCTACTGATCTTTAATCCTTCTCCGGCATCATCGCTCCTTAGCACCCCTCCGGCCTCTACGCCACGAAGCCGCCGAGACGGACTCCGAGCTCCGTCGCGTCGGAGAGTTCCTTTTGGGCGTCACCTTCTCCACCTTAAGCGCCCTCGTCCAAGCCCGTGGATCAAATAGTGGTGGCACTAGT
>JAURVB010005763.1:0-18294 GCA_033002965.1 Piper betle
TGCCTACGGAGGACTGCTTGAAGGGTTCCAAGTTGAGTTTTCCTAAATTCGATGGCACAAAGGATCCCATCTCCTGGTTCAGCAGAGCAGAGAAAATTTTCAAACTGCACAATGTTCATGAGGCGTTGCAAGTTGAACTAGCAAGTTTTCACTTGGAGGACGATGCCCAAATCTGGTTCGATATGCTGCAACAACATCATGAAATGGCTTCTTGGGAGCAGCTGAAGGAGGCCATGAACTTGCAGTTTGGTCCATCCGATTATGAAGACTTTTATGGAGATCTCACCCGATTAACTCAAGAATCTTCAGTCCAGGATTACACGGTTCGATTCAATAGATTGGCAACAAGGGCTGGCCACATGACAGAAAAGTAGAAGATCAGCAGCTTCACCTGTGGTCTTAGTCCTCAATTGAGAATGGAGGTGAAGGCTAGGAAACCCGAGACCTTGTTGGATGCTCAGGGTTTGGCCAGGCACTTAGAGCGTCATGTGAATCAGAGGTCCCACGCACTAGGAAGATCAGTAGCCAAGAATTATCAATACACAGCTGGTCAATATAACAAGGGCAGCAGTTTGGGATCTGGCAAGGGGGAAGTTGAGGTTTTAGCAGATCTACGCCCAAAGGAACCTGCTATGGGAAGGAAGTTTAGTGTTAAACAACTGCAAGAAAGGAAGGAGGCTGGATTATGTTTCAAGTGTGATGAGAAGTTCGTCCCTGGACACAAGTGCAAGAGATTGTTTGTGATCGAAGTGGTGAGGGAAGAGGATGAATCAGAACAAGAGGACAATGAGCAGGATTGGGATTCCATAACTCCAGCAATCTCTATTAATGCATTGACTAGTGCATCGACTACTAACACTATGAGAATGTTGGGGAGAGTGAGAGGACATCAGGTAACTATGTTGATTGACTCAGGGAGCTCACACAATTTTGTGAAGGCCAGTTTGATCAACAAATTGAAGCTACCGGTGGAAACAAACAAGGGAATAAAGGTCCAGTTGGCCAATGGAGAGAAGCTGAATTGTGGGGGCAAGTGTGAGGGTGTTGAACTTGAGCTTCCAGGGTACAAGACAACAACCGAATTCTTTATACTCCAGCTGGAAGAAGTTGATATTGTTCTAGGCATTCACTGGCTAAAGACGTTGGGATCAATACTTTGGAACTTCCAATCACTTACAATGTCTTTTACAGAAAATGGGAGAACCATAGAGTTACAGGGTCAGCTTGTTCCCCCAAATCAGTTGTGTGGTAAGAAGCAACTATCTCATTCGTTCAAGAAAAGGAAACAAGGGCTGTTGATGAATTTACAGCTGGTGGACAGTGGATAGCTTACAGCAGTTCGAGCCATCTTTATCAAAGTTACAAGAGGAACAACTGGACAAATTACTACAAGCGTTTGAAACAGTTTTTCTTTACCAAAGAGTCTACCCCCAAGGCGAATGCATGATCATCATATAAATCTGAAAGAAGGAACACCACCGGTTGCAGTCAAGCCTTATAGATATCCCTACTTCCAAAAGAATGAGATAGAGAAACAAGTACAAGATTTACTCGAGGCTGGGATAGTGCAACCCACATCGAGTCCATATTCAACTCCCGTATTATTGGTCAAAAAGAAAGATGGAAGTTGGAGAATGTGTGTGGACTATAGAGCTCTCAACAAGGTGACTATTAAGGACAAATTTCCCATTCCTAATATTGATGAACTTTTGGATGAATTACATGGAACAACCTACTTCTCCAAGCTGGATTTGAGATCAGGATATCATCAAATACGGATGCATGGGGTTGATGTCGAAAAGACAGCTTTTCGCACTCATCATGGACATTATGAATTTAAAGTCATGCCTTTCGGATTATCTAATGCACCCTCAACCTTCCAAGCTTTAATGAATGAGGTATTTGGCCCTTATCTTAGAAAATTTATATTAGTTTTCTTTGATGATATTCTCATTTACAGCAAAAGTTGGGAGGAGCATCTTCACCACATTGAGTTGATTTTGAAAGAACTATTAGCACATGAATTATATGCAAGGAAGGATAAGTGTTCTTTTGCTTTACATCAAATTCAATATTTGGGTCATGTTATTTCGTGTGATGGAGTTAGTGTGGACAAGGACAAGATTGCAGCCATCGAGAATTGGCCAACACCCAAGTCGATCAAAAGTATAAGGGGTTTCTTGGGATTAGCAGGGTATTGTCGGAAGTTTATCAAGGGATTTGCAGATATTGCTTCTCCCTTATCTGATTTGCTGAAAAGAGACTCTTACCATTGGGATCAGTTAGCAGAAAATTCTTTCCTCAGTTTGAAACAAGCCCTAACGACTGCACCTGTTCTTGCTTTGCCTAACTTTACTATTCCCTTTGTGATTGAGTGTGATGCAAGTGGAGGTGGATTAGGTGCTGTTTTGATGCAAAACAATCACCCCGTGGCTTTCTTCAGTAAGGTATTAAGTGGAAGGAACTTATCGTTGTCTACTTATGAGAAGGAGATGATGGCTTTAGTATTGGCTGTCCAGAAGTGGCGTCATTACTTGTTGGGGCGGACATTTATCGTTCGGACTGATCACTCCAGTCTCAAGTTCTTATGGGACCAGAAAATCCACACAACAGCTCAGCAAAAATGGTTAGTAAAGTTGTTGGGTTATGATTTCGTCATTGAATACAAACCAGGAAAAGAGAACAGGGTAGCGGACGCTTTGTCGAGACAGCATGAAAAAGAATCCCTTGCCGCTCTTGATGAGACAACGAAGGACAAGGATTCTACCTCTTTAGCAGCGATTTCAGTGGTAATACCAAGATGGATAGAGGTAATTAAACAAGCTTATTCTTCCAATGAGCAACTATCAAAGCTGCGACAGCAATGTGCTGACAACAACCTGTCTCCAAACTGGACCTTGAAGGATGATCTTCTCTTTTACAAGAATAGAATTTATTTGAATTCCCACATGGATGTCATACCTATCATTCTAAGAGAATTTCATGATGGGGCTCATGAAGGTATCCAGAAAACTTTAAAGAGGTTGAGAGCAGTCTTTTATTGGTCAAGGATGCATAAAGATGTTGTGGCTCATTTGCGAAATTGTGATACTTGTCAACGATTTAAAAGCTCCACCTTAGCTCCAGCAGGTTTATTACAACCTCTGCCCATACCACAACAAATATGGACTTCTATCAGCATGGACTTCATTAGTGGATTGCCTAGAAGCAACGCAAAGGATGGCATTTTTGTGGTGGTGGACAGACTTTCCAAATACAGCCATTTCATTCCCATTGCTCATCCTTTCACAGCTAAAACAATTGCTAACTTGTTCTTCGAAGAAGTTTTCAAGCTCCATGGAATGCCATCTTCTATAGTTTGTGATAGGGACCCAACTTTCACAAGCTCCTTTTGGAATGAGTTGTTCCGATTGCAGGGTGTGGCATTTAACTATAGCTCGGCCTACCATCCTCAAACCGATGGCCAAACAGAAGCGATAAATAAAGTGCTCGAACAATACTTGAGATGCTTTTCAGCAGATCGACCACATTATTGGACCAAATGGCTGTCGTGGACTGAATTTTGTTACAACACTAGTTTCCAAACTGCAATTCGCATGAGCCCTTTCGAAGCAGTGTACAACATGCCTCCTCCTACATTGCTTTCGTACATTCCTGGGACAGCACGATCAACTGAAGTAGATGGCCTTCTTCGTAATAGAGACTAGTTGCTTCGAGAGTTAAAGGACAATTTGACAGCTGCCCAGCTACGGATGAAGCACCATCATGATCTCAGAAGAAGAGAGGTTGAATTTCAAATTGGACAGCAAGTGTATTTGAAGCTTCAACCTTACCGACAACAGTCACTTCGAACAAGGAGGTCCAACAAACTAGCTGCGAAGTTTTATGGTCCATTTCCTATCCTTCAACGCATTGGCAAGGTTGCATACAAGCTACAACTTCCTGCTGATTCACTACTTCACAATGTCTTTCATGTCTCCCAATTAAAAGCTTCATTGGCGGCTGATGTTCATGTGCAACCTTCCTTACCAGCGGCAACTCAAATGGCGGATTGTTCTTTGTAATTTGTAATCTCTACTAACCTTGGGGACAAGGTTCTTTTGGGGGGGAGGGTATTGGTATGGATATAATGAGTAGAGGAGTGCGGAAGGGTAGTAGGGTCATTGCAGGTATTTGAATGGGTTGGGCCGGCAGGAGACAACAGGAACATGGGCCTGTAGAACAGGGATAAAACATGGGATCGCAATTGTAACGGGAGTCATTGTGGAATGAAAATTTGATTTTGTCTTTGTTTTGTTTTCTCCAAATTTGGTTCCGTCTTTCGAGGGAAACAGAGGCATCCAGACGCCTCTCTGTTCCTCTGTTGTGTTGATTTCCAGGTGCTTCATCCATTGTTGCTGGCAAGAGGAGCACGATGTGCCACCAATGTCAGAGGAGTGACAAGAGAAGTCTGCATTCCCTGCGTCAAATGGTATTTCTCGAGCTCTCACTGTCCTCCCCTTTCTCACAATGTGATAAAATGCTGTAGTCTCTTCATTCTTAGCGATGTAGAAGGTGCTAGTTTGATTTCGGCTCTTTCCAGGTATCCTCCTTTAACGGCAGAGCAAATTGGAGAAAAAATGCCCAGTTTGCCTTGGGACTTGTAACCGCAAATCATGCTTGCGCAACAAAAATCAGAATGTTGCCCACAATGCCAAGGTAAACTCTTGTTGAATCTCTGGAAGATATTGTCTTGTTGTGAAAGTTTTTGATTTTTTGACAAGGTCGATGCATGTTGAGCAGAGACATGTGTGCTGCAAAGTAGAAGAAAAAAAGCGTCACTCTTTGTATATGCCACAATTGCTTCTTCCCCTTCTGAAGCAGATATCAGATGACCAATAAACCGAAATTTAGATGGAGGCTATGGCTAAAAGTATAAGCTTCACTATTATGGCCATTGCCATATTCTTCCATTGATTCGGTGTATTCTTGAAATATTGTTTATGTAATCGGGTAAAATTATAAATCCTCAAAAAACTTAAACTCACTTTTGACATGGATCAATAATTATAAAATAAATTCCGAAAAATATAAAATAAAATAAAATAAATTATCATAAAATAAAATAATTGAGTTCTAAAACGAACGACATGCTCTAAGCCAACTAACTCACCTAAAACAATAAATAATGTGTCCTAATGCGATAAACGACTTAAATCTAATTCTCTAGTCTACTATAAACAAAATAAAAAAAATTGGACATACTCTAATATGCTATTATAACTCATTCTACTATTGCCTTATTGACGTTATCATCATATACTTAGTACACATGATCCTCATTGCTCATAGCACATGGTCGGTTTCTGCTCATCACACGTATTCTGAAACTGACTCGATTCAAACTGATGGTTGAACTGACCGGTTCACAAGTATAAAACCTCACTCATACTCATGGGTTTTACATGGAAAGCTTGGATTGACGCCAAAAAAGTCAAAAGAGACATGAAGCCTGATAGTGACTCCAGAAATTGAGACAAGAAAGCTAAATGAGCGTCGTAACCCTGAACTTAATTGGATGAAGATCTGAGAGGCAATCAGGTAGTTTGAAATCCCTAAGATTTATGTAAAGGAGATACCTTGAAAAGATCCAAGTAGATACTAAATGCTGTAACAGCAAAAATCTAGCCCTAAAACCCAAAGCTAACAAAAGCAAAAAAATCTCTATACCTCGATTACACGTTGATAACTCATACTCTATTGTAGCATAACTGAAATTATTATCTATATATCGAGCATATCCAACCTCCATAACATGCTTATACGGTCATCTAGGTCTCATGTTCATGGTCTGAAAGCTAAACTGATACGAACCCACTCAAGACTGGCCCAAACCAAGTAAGGCAACAAGTGGGTAAAACCCTAGCCCAAAGCTAGAATATATGTATATATATATATATATATATATATATATATATATATATACATATACCATTAATTTTAGATGTGAACTTTGTGAGCACACATTGGGTAGTTATGGATGGGTGGCTATGGGTTGTTCCTAAAATACCAACAAATTTGATCCATTTGATGAAAAATCAATGATCTTGATTCCGGTCACAAAGTTTACATATAAAAAAGGGTTCACACCCTATTATTTTCGTGTGTATGTGTGTGTGTGTGTGTGTGTGTGTGTATATATATATATATATATAATAACAACCCAACCCAAAGGTGGACGAAATTTCCTAAGGTGGGTGGATTGTAAGATCAATCAACTTAATTTTACATCTTATATTAATAGGTTAAGATTATATTTATAAGTGAGAATTGACTATAAATTTTTAACTTGATTAACCACTTTTAAAGAGATGACACAACCCATTAGTTTGTACTTTGGACTTGAATGTTATAGATGATATCAGAGCAACCTGGTTCTCTCTTAGATGGTGAGCTGGACTAGAGACGTTGGCTAGGCTGTCGATCACGGGCTAGAGAATGATGTACACTAGGGTTAGCAACGGGCTAAGTATAGGAATTTCGAGGGCAAAATTTCCTAAGGTGGGTGAATTGTGAGATTCCTTAATTTATCTCGCATCTAATACCTACTGGGCTCCTGTTTATAAGTGGGAATGAACTATAGATCTTTAATTTGGTGAACCACTTTTGAAGAGATGACTTAGCCCATTATATTATACTTTAGGTTGGGTGGTTACAACTATTGTAAGATTCTTCAACTTAGTCACACGTCTAATACCTACTAGGGTGAGATCATGTTTATAAGTGAAAATGAATTATAAATCTTCAACTTAATCCTATTAGTCGTGGCCGGATGTAACCGGCGCAACCTCATCTAGTCAAGTGACTAGCTGCTAGAATCATGGGAGGGGGAGGGTTGGTATTTTGTTTTTTATTTTTTTTGGAAATGACCAATCACGGTCGTCCTTATAATTGGACGACTTAGATTAGAGTTGTGGGCAGAAAGTTGAACCCAATAGTCTTGCACCTTCCAATTGATGTTCTCGTTTTGAAGGAGGACGCCCAAGGTGGAGGTGGTTGACGTTTAAAATACCATATAGATTATCATATCAAATTTATAGTCGGGTTATAACGGATAGGTTTACGTGGGTTAATTGGGGCAAATGTTGGGGCAGAAAGTTGAACCCAATAGTCTTGCACCTTCCAAGAGTTGGCTTGTGGTAATGATGAGAGAAACATATGTAAGTTTTTCCATCCTATAATATCAATCTATGAAATATGAACATTTGCATCTTCCCATTGAGAGCAGTAGTAATCTGATGGAGAAACAAATTAATGGCGCCATCCCACGAGAAACACAACAGTACTGCCTTCTAAACATGCGGCCATGCAGGTTTCGTAGCAGAACAATCTCGTGGTACCATTAGGTGACAAACGTTTTTGGTTTTATGTGGGAAAGCCATACATTAATATATACTCTTCATGATTTGTCTGCATTATACGAATATATGACTAAACATGTATAAAGAATAATGTGAGCGAGCAAATAAATAATGATTAATCAATTATTTAAATTAAATAAGATAAATATGAACAAAAATAACATCAACAAATAAATATGTTAATAATAATAATAAATAATTATACAAGCACTAGTTGAATAATTTATTATATTGATTATATATTGAATAATTTATTATATATTATCAGGCCATGTCTTCCATGAATTCATCCAGTAGCATATAAACATGATCTCTACTATTTTATGTTGAGTAGATGGGATGCAAATGAGTTGGAAGGTCTTCCACAATGGATGAAGACAAGCTTCATGGCTTTATTAGATGTGCGCAATGATGTCTCTGATATGATCATCAAAGAGCATGGATGGTGTAGGGATTTTAACACACAAAATCCCTAGACTTCATGTTTATATTTTGACAAGACAAACCCCATCATGTTTAAGACAGGGGAAACACAAATTTAATGTTGAGCCTCCAAAATAGAAATTTAACATTGAGCCTCCAAAATCGAAGGGAAACCACAAATCATTAATTATAATAAATAATGAGTACATACATCGGGCAAACCTAGTACATCATTTATATAGAATTAAGCCGGTACACACATCGAACAAAGCTGGTGCATACATCGTCTCGCTCATCGTCGGAAAATGTTCTTCTTCAAACGGAACTCACCCCATCATTGTATAGCAATGTTCTACATTAAACGGAACTCACAAATCTCCAACTATGATATATATCCAATTGAGACAACCACAATCTCTAATCAGACAAGACAATATAATTGGGAAACTCACAATTTCTAACTGGAATACCCTCTAATTAGGAATACCCTCAATCTCTAACTAAAGAAGATACTTTAATTTGGAATACCCTATATCTTAAATTAGAGAAGACACTCTAATTGGGAATAATTATACCTTTGGGAGGGAGAGCCTCATTGCAAAACCTCACAATCAAGCACTCAATAACACACTCAATTGGTTGTACTATACTCATATACAACTATATATTTATAAATAATAGATACAAAATATTATAAACAAGATACGGCCAACCTCTTGGATATTAGTAGCCAATGCCAAATACTCCTTAAGCATTAGAACTCTCACCAATGAATCTATTCTTTATCTATCACAGTTCCGTTTTAGAGTAAGTTCATCTGTTTACGGCTTCCTACATAATTGTAGGCTTTGTTGCATTTACTGTATAATGAGGGACTTCAAACCCTTCTTTCATATTAAGGAAATTGGTTTGTGATCTCACCTTACAACTACTAATCCTATTTGGCTTGAAATGCACTGGGTAAGGCTGTGTGATGCATTCTTGGGGGAACATAGATGGTTTGCCACAAGTAATTTCCCCAAATTAGATGAATATTAGAAAAATGGAATTGTAAGTAGGGTTGCTAATTGAGCGAGCTAGCTCGTGAGCATTTGACATTCGACTTGGCTCGGCTCGGCTCGACTCGACTCGACTCGACTCGAAACTTGATATTTAAATAGTTGAGATTGAACTCGACTCGAACTCCAATCCTAAGAGCTAAAGTTTGAGTAAAGTAGTGTTCGACTCGACTCGACTTGGTTATAAGTCAAACTTGACTCATACCTTGACTCGAACTCGATTCGATAATATAATATAATAATATACATAATATCACTTGCCTACTTAAAATACATTTAAAATCGTAGATAAATATTATTATTGATTATTAATATAAATTCTAAAAATAATTTTACTATAATAAAAGAACAAAAACCAATTTTAATTAACATGAGTTTGCTACCTGCAAAAAATATCTGCCACAACAATTTAATTGTTTATCATTACTTAATTAACTAAAATTATAAGGTTAACAAATTATGCATGCTATGACTTATATAAGGGACAAACTGTAACTGTAACACCCCAAATCCGGTTCACGCTCGTGAACCGAACCGGCATGTTACAGGCCCCGGTTAGGTCGGCTAACCCGAACCTAACTCATGCGGATCCAATCTCGGCGTCTTAAGATGAAGATACAACTCGCATCATGCATGGATGAATACACAAAATCCTAACATGGTACTACATGAATGACATGCAATTCAAAGTACACACCAAAACAATCCCGATAAAAATTAATAAAAGTTTTGAAATATGACGGACAGAATTTCCCCTAAAAATGCAATTAGGGGCCACCCTGTCAAATATACATATAAAAATATATATAACCAAGTATCAAACAATTTCATTCACACAGAATCTAATCTACTATACACTCATTCTGAAGCTTGGGTTTCAACCCATCACACTTTTGCTGCGCTACTCTGATCATTTCATTTCATCTCATTGTCATGCCTCAAACATTTACTCATAGCATGTTTATAAAATAACATCATAAACAAAACATTAAACATTCAATCACCCAATATGTGTGTGCAGAAGACCTTATTGCTCCTCCGTCCTGGCCGGCCCATCCATCTCGTGCTTATCACCTACATATATATAAGAAAAACGTCAGTAACAAGCGTTACTGGTCCGGAAAAGAAAATAACTATAACAAACTGGCTATGAGAGCAAACTCTCATATGAAAGAAAATCATATACTTCCACGTGAACACTCTGAAGGGCACTACTGAGGAGCCACTGGGCTGCAGACCCGGTAGCATCCCGAACTTACTGCTCTGCTGCTGGTACTGTGCTACTCTCAGCACTTCTTTTTCAGTACTTCTCGTGAAACTTTATCCTAAGCCCTCTCCTTACCTCCATATTTCTCCTGGCCTTGAGCACGAAGGCCGAGTACTCTCAGGCAGTCGCCTTTAGTACCCTTTGAACCACAAGTCCGGACATGCGCTGTACTAAACAGTACCCGTAAACCTCCACGTTCTCCGGGTGTGAGGAACTCAAACGCGGAGTTGTCAGGATCCCTCGGGAATGGAACAGTCCGCTGGCACTAATCCAGAGCCCGCTTTGACTGTCACGGCATCCTCTGCATGGTACGTGCAGTCGGTTTCTCCATCTCTCGTCTCACTGAAAACTCGATAAAACTATATATATAGGCCTGGGAAGGGATTCATATAATAGGCCCGAAGGCAACTTGTGGTGGATCTTGTTTTCGAAATCATCCTCGAGGGATCTCATCCTCGAGGGGTTATTAATCCGGAAAATATTCGATTAAATGGCCCGAGTTAAGTGGGATCCGATAAAACGCCACTTAACCCGTCCTGCAAATAATAAAATAAACATACAATGGAAGAGCGTAAAACAAGACGAGTCCTAAACGGACCTGGTAGAAGCTCCAAGCGTGGCATCGCGCCTAGGCGGCGAGCTCCTATTCCGTACCTACACATCAAAACTAAATACTAACGCCCGCTAACTAAATGATGCATCAAACTCAACACAATTAAACACAAAATCATCAACCGTCAAATAACCATAAATATGAAAATAACTCTACTCATTCTATTCATGACAATTTTATTGTATTTTTCCTAAGTTACATCATACACGATTATCATACTCAATTTACTTACTTCATTACATCACTTAACTATCATTCCCTGTTAATCATATCATGCACCTGTTTACTTCATTCATAATCTTAACATTCATCATAATAACTACTCAGTTTTAACATGCTATACTAATAATCATCATCAATTTTAAATAAATCGATCGGAGGTAATTATACCTCACGTCGTCGGCAATCGGCGACGGCTAGGGTTCCGTCGCGCGTCTCGGAGCTCACATTCGGCGCTCATCAGCGTCCGAAGCTCGATCGGGCTCCACTGGGCGAGCCCCGCGGAAGATCCTGTGAATTCCGGCGAATCCTAGAAATTCCAATTTTTCCGGCGGTTTTCCGGCGACTTCCGGTGGTTTTCCGGCGACAATCGCCGGCGGCGTCTACTGGTCGGAAAGGGGTCGTGTTGGGTACCCTCGGAACCGGCTCGGCGACCCCGACTCATCTATGACCTCAGCGTGGCCAATGGAGGCGGCGGCTCGCCGGAAAACGGCAAAACAGGGTCGGCGGCGATGGGACGCTAGATCCGGCCAACCACGGCGGCTATGGCCTCCGTTCCAGTCGGGGAAGGTCGCTGGAAGGCTGAGGGTGCTGAGGCGACCGACCGATCGCGGCGGCGCTGGTCGCCGGCGGCGGGATCGACGACGGAAGTGCAGCGCGGGCGCGGCGTCGCGGCGCGGCTTCCTCGCGTCGCGGCGGTCCGATGAGGGCCGGACCTAGTCCGGGCGGCAGGGCGACGTCGTCGCCGAGCTGGGCAGCGTCGGTCGACGGCCCGGCGGCGCCGACAGCGGCGGCGGTGGCGCGCGAACAGGGGCGGCGCGGGAGAGGGTTTGGGGAAGAAGAAAGGAAAAAGTCGAGGGTGTGTGTGGTGGCAAACTCGTAAATATTACTTGACTCGTCTCCGACTCGAGTCAAGTATAATAACTAAGTCGTATTAAATCCTAAAAAAATTCATAAAAATTGGGAAAAATCCCGTAAAATCAAACAAATACCAAACGTCGTAATGATATGCTCTAGAACTATCAACCCACCCGAAATGCCCGTAACGCATCCTAACGCAATAAACGGCCTAAAACTAATTCTACGATCCATTATATATAAAAATAATAAAAAAATGACTGGCATACTCTCATATATCTGATAACTCATTCTGTTCTGCTGTGTTCATGACGTTATCATCATATACTTGGGTACGCATGACCCTCATAGCTCATACACGAGACCGGCGTCGGCTCGGTACACGTGTCCTGAAACTGACTCAACTCGAAAAATAACGGTCGACCCGACCGGTTCTGAATATAAAACCCTAACTCGAATCGTGGGTTTTACAGTAACACCCCAAATCCGGTCCACACTCGTGAACCAAACCGGCATGTTACAGGCCCCGGTTAGGTCGGCTAACACGAACCTAACTCGTGCGGATCCAATCTCGGCGTCTTAAGATGAAGATACGATCTGTCATGAATGAATGCATGCACAAAATCCTAACATGGTACTACATGAATGACATGCAAATTAAATTTCACACCATCACAATTACGAGCAAAATCGATGAAAATTCTGAAGTAAAACTAACAGGGTCTCCCCTAAAAGTGCAATTATGGGCCCACCCTGTCAAAATAATATATATACAAATATGTCGGCATGCATTAACAATCACACAAAATCTAACATCTTATGAATTCATTCTGAAGCTCGGGTCTCAACCCACTACGCTTCCGCTGCTCAACTCTGATCATATTTTGCATTCTATTATCTTGTCTTAGCATTTCATTCACATCATATCATCATGCTCAAACATTTACTCATGTCATTCACAATATAATAACATAATAATACAATATTAAACATTCAGAAATCTAACATGTGTGTGTGTACAAGACCTCATTGCTCCTCCGTCCAAGCTGGCTCCTCCAACTCATGATTATTACCTACATATAGTATAAAAACACGTCAGTAACAAGTGTTACTGGTCCGGAAAATAAAATAACTATAACAAGCTGGCTATGAGAGCAAACTCTCATATGAAAGAAAACCATATACTTCCTCAAGAACACTCTGAAGGGCACTACTGAGGAGCCACTGGGCTGCAGACCCGGTAGCATCCCGAACTTATCTGCTGCTGGTACTGTGCTGCTCTCGGCACTTCTTTTTCAGTACTTCTCGTGAAACTTTATCCTAAGCCCTCTCCTTACCTCCATATTTCTCCTGGCCTTGAGCACGAAGGCCGAGTACTCTCAGGCAGTCGCCTTTAGTACCCTTTGAACCACAAGTCCGGACATGCGCTGTACTAAACAGTACCCGTAAACCTCCACGTTCTCCGGGTGTGAGGAACTCAAACGCGGAGTTGTCAGGATCCCTCGGGAATGGAACAGTCCGCTGGCACTAATCCAGAGCCCGCTTTGACTGTCACGGCATCCTCTGCATGGTACGTGCAGTCGATTTCTCCATCTCTCGTCTCACTGAAAACTCGATAAACTACATATATATATAGGCTTGGGTAGGGATTTATATAATAGGCCCGAAGGCAACTTGTGGTGGATCTTGTTTTCGAAATCATCCTCGAGGGATCTCATCCTCGAGGGGTTATTAATCCGGAAAATGTTCGGTTAAATGGCCCGAGTTAAGTGGGATCCGATAAAACGCCACTTAACCCGTCCTGCAGGCAATAAATTAAACATACAATAGAAAAGAGTAAATCAGAGACGAGTCCTAAACGGACCTGGTAGAAGCTCCAACGTGTCATCGCGCCTAGGCGGCGAGCTCCTACTTCGTACCTACACATCAAAACTAAATACTAACGCCCGCTAACTAAATGATGCATCAAACTCAACACAATCAAACACGAAATCATCCATCACAATGACCAATCAAATAATCATAAAAGTAAATAATCCTAACTCGTCCTATTCATACCAATTTTACTGTGTTTTTCTAAGTTATCTCATGATCACTTATCATGCTGAGACTCGATCTACCTCATTAGATCACTTAACCTTCATTCACACTTAATCTCATCATGTAACTTATCATTTCATCCCTAATTAGTCATTAATCACATCATGCGCATCTTTACTTTATTCATGGTCAAGACATTAATCATGATAATTAATCAACCCTAGCATGCTATGCTAACAATTATCATCAATTTTAAATAAATCAATCGGAGGTAATTATACCTCACATCGTCGGCAATCGGCGACGGCTAGGGTTCCGTCGCGCGTCTCGGAGCTCAAATTTGGCGCTCATCGGCGTCCGAAGCTCGATCGGGCTCCACTGGGTGAGCCCCGTAGAAGATCCGGTGAATTCCGGCGAATCCCAGAAATTCCAATTTTTCCGGCGGTTTTCCGGCGACTTCCGGTGGTTTTCCGGCGACAATCGCCGGCGGCGTCTACTGGTCGGAAAGGGGTCGTGTTGGGTACCCTCGGAACCGGCTCGGCGACCCCGACTCATCTATGACCTCAGCGTGGCCAATGGAGGCGGCGGCTCGCCGGAAAACGGCAAAACAGAGGCCGGCCGTGGTGGTTGCTAGATCCGGCCGGCCACGGCGGCGACGGCCTCCGCTCCAGTCGAGGAGGGTCGCTGGGTGGTCGGTGGTGCTGAGGCGACCATTGGATGACGACTGCGACGGTCGCCGGCGGCAGAATCGGCGACGCGACCAAACGCAGCCGCGGCGCTAGGCGTGGCGATTCCAGCGTCGCGGCGGCCCGATGGTGGCCGGACCTGGTCGGGGCAGCACGGCAACGGCGTCGCCGAGCTGGGCGGCGTCGGTCGACGGCCGGGCGGCGCCGACAGCGGCGGCGGTGGCGCGCGAACAGGGGCGGCGCGGCACGAGGGTTTGGGCGTGGGGAGAAAAGGTCGTGGGCGTGTAGTGTGGTGGCAAACTCGTAAATATTACTTGACTCGTCTCCGGCTCGAGTCAAATATAATAACTAAGTCGTATTAAATCCTAAAAAAATTCATAAAAATTGGGAAAAATCCCGTAAAATCAAACAAATACCAAACATCGTAATGATATGCTCTAGAACTATCAACCCACCCGAAATGCCCGTAACGCATCCTAACGCAATAAACGGCCTAAAACTAATTCTACGATCCATTATATATAAAAATAATAAAAAAATGACTGGCATACTCTCATATATCTGATAACTCATTCTGTTCTGCTGTGTTCATGACGTTATCATCATATACTTGGGTACGCATGACCCTCATAGCTCATACACGTGACTGGCATCGGCTCGGTACACGTGTCCTGAAACTGACTCAACTCGAAAAAAATAACGGTCGACCCAACCGGTTCTGAATATAAAACCCTAACTCGAATCGTGGGTTTTACACAAACTACCAAAAACATGGATAAGATAGCCAAAAGATTTACAATTCATTAACAAGATAAAAATACATATATAAAAATATCATAACTATAATCGGGTTCCTATATGATCTGTCATCCATCAATAATCTCATGTGTAAAACCCATGACTCGAGTCAGAGTTTTATATTAGCGAACTAGTCTGTTTGAGTCAAATCAATTTTATAAACCTCGTGCTGAGCTGAGGCCAGCCATGAGTTATGAGCGATGAGGGTCAAGTGTACGTGAGTATATGATGATAGTGTCGAAAAGATGATAATGAATAAGTTATCGGAGTATATAAAAGTATACAATTTTTTTTTTATGTATTTGATCTTAGAATTATTTTTAGGCCGAATAATACATTAGGAAGCGTTATAGGACAGCTTGAGTGGGTTATTAGTTATAAAATATATCATTATGGTGTTATGTGGTGTATTATATTTTATGATATTTTTCTAGATTTTTTTAGGATTTGTTACGAGTAATTTATTATTTTTGACTCGAATCAGAGACAAATTAATTTTTATTTATGATATTGCCACCGACCCATTTCCTCCTCCTCCTCCCCCCTTCCCCCAACACTTCTCATTCCCCCAAACCCTTGACGCCACCCTCCTTATCCATCGCCAATGCCGCCGCTGGCCTCCGCACCATCGCCGGTCACCACCAGAACATACCCAACCATTCCCCCTATCGTCTAGCTGTCGCTTGGCCTCCATGATGCAACGAGGCTGCCACGACCGAGCTGCACTCCCGTCGCCGATCCCACCGGCGGCAACCGTGGCCGCCCCCATCCAATTGCCACGTCAACGTCGTCGACCCTCCCGTGACCTTCCCCAACTGAAGTGGAGCCCAACCCCACCGGATCTCGTCACCCCACCACTGATTGCCCTTGTTTTGCCTTTTTCAGGCTAGCCACCGCCTTTGCTAACCTTGTTGACATCATAGACACGTTGTGTAACACCCCGTTTCGGCTCACCCGTGAACCGACCCGGAAATGTTACCGGCAACCGAATCGTTCGCTAATCTACTAGATTCGGTTAAGCTGACCTGGATCTACCCTCGGCGTCTCAAGATGGAGATGCAAACATAAAATGGATGGATGGGAATAATTGGGTTCTAACGGAGTCCTACATGCATGCCATGACGTGCAAGCAAAGACAAAACAAAACAATAAATGAGAAACCAAAAGAAAATATATACTACTACGTAAAAACTGACAGAGTTTCCTCTAAAAGTACAATAAGGGCCAACCTGTCCACAACAAAGGTATATAAATATTTTATCAAAATACAACAAAACATAACAATCTACCGTGCCATTCCATTATTATCTCATTTGTTTTCATCTAAGCCGAGGCTGAATTCCAAGGCTCCCTGCTCATTCACATCTATCCGTTCATCTCATAACAGACAATTCATCAAGACAAAAACATTCTAACAATCATTCACACAGCATTAAACAACCATCATTATACATTACACGCGGCAGGTACATGTGTGCACGGTTCCGTGCTGCTCCTCCGCAGTCCCGACAGCTTTCATTGCTCGCATTCCTCACCTACATATATATAGAAAAATCGTCAGTAACGAGTGTTACCAGCCCGGAAAATAACTAATATCAATCTGGCACAGGAGAGCAAACTCTCCTGTTGAATGAAAACCATATACTTCCTCAAGAACTCTCATCAGGGCACATACAGGAGTCGTCGCCCTCAGGTCGACAACGTCCCCCTTTTCTTTCTCATTCTCATACCTTGGCCATTTCTCTATCACTTCTCGCATCAAATCTCATTCCTTTCCGCCCTCTGTACCTTCCATATTACTCCTGGCCTTGAGCACGAAGGCCAAGTACTCTCAGGCAGTCGCCTTTAGTACCCTTTGAAACCACAAGTCTAGACATGCGCTGCATTGCAGTACCCGTGAACCTCCACACTTCTCCGGGTTTGAGGAACTCAAAGGTGGAGTTATCAGGATCCCTCGGGAATGAAACGGCCCGCACACCATTCCAGAGCCCACTATCGACACACACGTGCCTCGCTCGCGTAGCACAGTAGTCGGATTTCCCTCATTCAATATCTCACAAAAATGTGAAAACTATACATATATATAGGTCTGGGTTGGGATTTATACAATAGGCTCGAAGGCAACGTGAGCTGGATCTGAAGTTTGAAAACAAACTCAAGGGAAACGTCGGCGACGGCGAGGGGGTGGTCGTCGGCGCGGCTCGGACGACGGCAGAATTAGGCTCGGAGTGGCTACGGCCGAGGTGGCTTTGCGACATCGTGGCAGCGCGCCGGCAGGCGACTGGTGGCCGGGGTCGGTCGGGGCGGCACGGCAAGGCGGAGCGGCGTCGATCGGCGGCAGGGCGGCGTCGGCGGCGACGACAACACACAACGGCGAGGGTTTTGGGAGGGTAAGTGTCGGGAGGGAGAAAAAATACCCTCAATGGCAGTTTCGTAATTAAGTATTGACTCGATTCATACTCGAGTCAAAATAATAACTAGTTTGTAATAAATTCTAAAAAATCTAGAAAAATATGGAAAAATCTCATAAAATAAAACAAACACAACAACATCCAAATGACATGCTTTATAACTAATAACCCACCCGAATATAATCCAACGCGTCCTAACGCGTTATTCGACCTAAAACTATTTCTACGATCAAACATGAAAAAGAAAGAAAAAAATACTGCATACTTTCATATATTCTGATAACTCATATCTCGCCATCTTCGACGTTATCATCATATATTCAGGTACACCTGACTCTCATCGCTCATAACTCACGGCTGGCCTCGACTCAGCATGCGGTTCATGAAATTGATTCAACTCGAACCAACGGTTGAACCGACTGGTTTGGTAACGTAAAACCCAGACTCGAGTCACGGGTTTTACACGTTGAACTCATCAAGCCGGTGCCAATAGTACCCCATACCACTACCATCCCGGAATG
>JAURVB010005765.1:0-47386 GCA_033002965.1 Piper betle
ATAATTAATTAATAACACACTAATTACCATTACAACTATCTTTTCATGGCAAATTGACAGTACTTAATCGCTTTCATCTTTGCTTGTATTTTTGCAGACGCTAAATCGGCCAACGGTAAGCAAATATCGCTACATGTGCTTGGGCATGACTCATGATCTTGTATGACTGATTTGAACTTATAATTTTGTTTAAAGGGTACTGAATTAATTTGGTGTTGATAAATATGTTTTCTTTACATGGTGCCTTGTAAGGCGTTGTCATTCAATCGTGCAACCGGCTGACTGTGAGCGGGATTAAAATGGCCAACAGCCCAAGAAACCATATTGTTGTGAATGCATGCAACAATGTTCTCATCCATAACATCTCCATCAATTCTCCTTACAACTCCCTAACACCGATGGCATCAACATCGGCGACTCTAACGGTGTCCTTGTTCGTGATTCATCAATATCATGCGCTACCAATTAATCATGATATACATATTTATGCATGAGCTTCGACCTCTACGTACGTGCCGGTGGATCGATGTGCATGAGTTCCACCATCTTGTAAATATTATACATATGTTTATAGCGCTAATTAACTCTTCATCTGTTTGCAATTGAAACAGGCGATGACTGCATCAGTCTTCTAAGTGGCTCATCCAATGTTAATATTACGAATGTTAATTGCGGTCCTGGCCATGGAATAAGGTGCAAATTTGATAATGCATGACGATAATTAAGCTAATTATAAAAATAAATTTAGTAATTTTGCATTCTTGGCTGTATATTCATGAGGACACATGCTGTTGTTCTACTATTGGATGTTTGGGAAATCAACCTTATACCATACAACGTGGTGCATATTGGAAGTTTGGGAATGGATATGGCCGCAAGTCAAGTTTCAGATGTTCATGTGTCATATTGTACTTTCACTCAGACACAGAATGGAGCAAGGATAAAGACCTTCCAGGTTATTTTGGGCTTCGTGTAAACTATTCTTAATTAATATATTACATACATTGGCTAAGTAAGATATATAAAATATAATGTAATGCCCTCATCCACGGAGGTTCGGGGTAGGCAAGGGGAATCACCTTCCAACGCGCACGGCTTGACAGAGTTGATAATCCAATTGTCATCGACCAGTATTGCTGCAGCAGGCAAATAACTCTTGTAGAGTACTAATTGGTACTATTGCTATACACAATTTACCTTGGCTGTGCTGTGCAGTACAATCTTTTGGCCGTTGGATTAGCATCCACCGGCCCAAATCTAAAAAAGAAAAGGGGGGGGCGGCGCGCGCAGCATGCGACGGCGAGAGGGCGCGCGGGAAGCCTGGCCGGGGCCACGGCGACGGCCCGGGGGGGGGGGGCGCGGCGCGGCTATTGGGGACAGGGGGCGCGTTGCGGCGGGGTGGCGCGGGCGGGGGCCGAGGGGGGCGCGGCGGGGTGAGCGGGCGGGGACCGAGGGGGGCGCGGCGGGGTGGCGGGCGGGGGCCGAGGGGGCGGGGGCCGAGGGGGCGGGCGAGGGTGGCGGCGAAGTGGCGCGGCAGGGTGAGCGGGCGGGGGACGGGGGACGAGGGTCGGGGCGTCGCGCGGCGGGGGAGGCGGGTGGGGGACTGGGTGGCGGGCGTGGGCGTCGACGCCGGCGGTGGTGTCGCCACAGCGGCGGGGCGGCGGGCCTGGGCAGGGGAAGACGCGGGGCGGCTAGATCTGCCGCCCTGTCGCCCGGCGGTCACGTCGCCGCCCCCCGGCGGGCCGGCGACAGGGCGGGCAGGGGGGGTGGCGTCGCGTAGGCCGGCTGGCGGCGGCGACGGCCGCCGGTGGCGGCGCCGCCCCAAATTGTTTATTTTTTTTTTGTGGGGGCATGTTTCGAGCCGTTGGATTTGATCCAACGACCGAAGTACTAGCAGCACAGCCATCTTGGCTGTGGTTGCAATACAGCAAATACCTCCTCATATATATATATATATATATATGACAGTACAGCAGTACCTCCTCATATATATATATATATGAAGTAATTACAGGGCATAAAACAAGATGCTAGCTCTATAGTATATTGTGCGTTCCAAGAATTGAATTTAATCCGGCTAGTCACTTGCAATTGCAATGTCTTCGTGATAAATGATGTTGCAGTCGCGAGCAGTGGCAATAAGTGACGTCGAATTCAACGACGTGCGAGGAACTGGCACCTTGGAGGTGGTAGTGATACTCGTATGCAGCGATACTGTGCCCTGCAGGAACATTCGCCTGCGAGGAATAAACCTGCGTACCACATTACCAGCGAGGACAGCAAAGGCTCTTTGCTGGAAGGTGCGAGGATCCGAAACAGCAGACTCTGTGCGTCCGGTGCCATGTTTGTCAAAAAACGCTTCTTAAAACAAGCCAAATTCGATCATCGATTCCATTATTGATGCTTGATTTGTTACTAGTGGGGCATTTTATAAACGAGGCAAAAAAATTAATCCAAAATAGGGGCCCATGCCATTACCTACTTGGGGGGAAATTTTGTACCATGCAAACAGAACATTGTTTGGTCTCTAACCTGTTTGATGACCAGCCGACCACTCAAGTTCTCTTGTTTAAACCTTTAATTGAGGTCTTCATTTTATTTATTCATTTTTTGTGTAGAAATTGAATAAATGTTTGGAACACAAAATAAAGGAACAAAATGGCATTAAAAATGATAGGAAGCAATATGACATATCTCAACAACAAAAGATGAAAGTCAATTATAATCATGACTATTGTAAAACCTATTTATAGGAAACCAAATTCTCACACGAGAAGATTTGAGTTTTATTTCAAATGACTTGGTAGTTATTAAAGTAATTTATCAAGTCCCAACTCATGTTTATTTTAGATATGGAACTATTTTTAACACTTCCCGTTTTGCAAAGCGGTTAAACACTTAGACTACTTATTCCAACACAATTTGTTGGGATAAACAAATGCATGTACCTTTTCGTTTTAACACTCCCCTATCTTGCAAGGTTTTTAAATACTTGATATCACTTATTTTGGCATAATTTGTTGGGATAAACAAACATCAGCACATTTTTTAGGCTTTAATAAATGTGCGACACAATTGATTAGGATAGACAAAATGGAGTTGAGTGAACCCATTGTAGATAAACCCTTTTTGGGTTTTAATAACTGGCTGGCCTGGGATGGACAAAATGGGAGATGAGTAAACCCATGAATTAGAGGTTTTGGGACCCTAAGAAGATTTGGAACTTATCTAAAATGACTAACTTGTTATTAAAAAAGCCCACCTCTTAGCATTTATCAAACACTCAACTCATTTCTATTTTGAATATGAGACTATTCTATGATACATATATATATATATATATATATATATATATATATATTATTAGAAAATCTCACAATAGTAAATTTACTAGTGCCGATTATAACTCAATTAGATGCCCCAGTCCAATGGATATCGGAAGAAACAGTTGAAGTTGAAGAGAACAAATCAAGGAGTCTGAGCATGCATCTGATAAAATATTAGGGCACTTGAAGAGAACAAATTACAGAGCCCTTCCATACGTACCCCTGAGAACTGCACCTTCGATGAGCGACGGCACAGGAATATCATCTCCAATTTTTTGTATCGACTGTATATGTTGTTTTCTTAGTGTTGATTTTTTTACTATTGATAGGTATATGGCTTTTGATTAACTATTAGAAGACCATTAGTTAAACAAAATAAAATCGTGGGTTTTAGTTGGGTTTGGTTGAGGCCTAACCCAAGATCCATTTTTATCATGGCTTCGAAGCTCGCATATGAGTCAATTATCTCATACGTGATACCGCCCCACTCTAATGCGTAAAGCCACTAGACTACACATGGTTCTCAAAAGAGTAAACCCCCACTAATTAGTATACTTAAAACCTCACGTAATTATTATAATTAAAATTCAAAATTCGATTATAAGAGCGGAATTCCTGATTTTTCCTTATAAAGTATTAGCGACTTGGGAGAATGTATCCGTGATTCCATCATATTTTACGCATCATGTGCTATGTAAGATCATGCAATTGGCTTTTTTCATTTTAATCAAAGTTTTTGTATTTTATAGATCTTCGGAGCTGAATGCAGTTGACTACTGGAGTTTTGCCCAAGAGTTAAACGAGCTATAATTACTTTCCTTGTATACTTAAATATGAATTTATCCATCACCTGGCAAATTTGTCTATAAAATAGGCAGTTGTGCCTTTATATGTAATAAACAACAAACCAAGTACATTAGCTATCCCTTATGTACACTCTGAAGTACCACTGAATCAATCACATCCCTACAGCAAATTTGTATAAAAATCATTACCCACTTCGATTTGATGTGAGTATGTTTTATAAATAGGATGTTTTGGTTTCATAGTAGGTCATCTACGTGACTAGAATCATATAAAAAGTACATCGGAAAGTATAGAGGTATTCCATGATCAACTGAAAACCTTAATGCGGCATTGTAGAACTTCAAATCGTGATTTCATCCAAAATAATCATGCTCGCTAACTAACATTCACCTCAGAAGAGATTACAGAGAGCAACTCGTTTGTTTACGCTTGATATAGCATAATCTATGTCGATGTCAGCGTTTTAATTTGCCCATCCAAAAACAGTACTTTGAAGACATAGAGGTTACCATCCTCTTGAAGTTTTTTAATTTGCCCATCAAAAACACTATGGTTGGTCACGGTGATTGTAGTTATAATACATACACGTAGTGAAAAGGACCCTACTATACCTATATTTCACATGTATCAGAGTATCTAAAAATTGAGTACCGGTTATTCGCAACATTATCGGACGCCAAATCCCTCCAAAACCTGCAGAAAAGAAAAAAGATGATTAACTAACAATCAGAACAGGTGAAGAGAAGAGTATTGAACTGTTCCATGTTCACTTACAGAGGTGCTAGCATCAAAAAGAATGCTGAATAAATGGCAGATCAAGGTATTCCATGATCTTCAGGACCGCTTCCGATTTTGTATACGACCTGCAACGAAACGGAAGAAGCTGATCATAAGATATTATACTACAAGTAAATTGAATTGCTTCTGATAAATACAAACAAGTTGGCAGCTATACTAATTCATGGACAACTGTGTCCGATGCTTGAAGAAGGTGAACTAAAACTCATCACTCTCTCTCTCTCTCTACTAGAACAACGCTGGAAATGTCATCAGGAGCTCGCCCGGATCTCTGCAACAGCTTTTTCCCCGACTCACTTTGCAGTGGTTCAAATCTTAGTTGCCTGGACACTGAACAGAATTCATGATTGGTAAAACTAGAGATGAAAGCTAATTTTATTCATATAATAAGAACATCATCATTCTACAGTGAATTACCAACATTACTATTCACTATGACCAAATTAACAATGCACGGGCATTCATAGAGTGCATCTAGAGCACGGCAATTGATAAAAATAAAACGTAATATGACAGATAATCACACAAACAGAGCAATTACCTTTTAGCATCATGGTCGCGTACAAATTTTACTCCTCCATTGCACAGGTTGCACCCACCTATATTAATACCAAATAAAAATAAAAAAAGAAGCAAAAAATTAAGATCAAAGCCAACCAGAAACCCATCAACTCTAAGGTCAGAGTATTAAGCAGTTAAATGGAGTCATCGGATAAATACCGTCGAAAAGCATGATAGGCCGGCTGTCGTGGTCATGGCCGTTGCTGTAACCGGCGAAGTTGATTGGGTTAAGGCCTTGGCGACGGAAAGTTGGCGGTGCGTCGGGTCGGTTATAGGACAACAACAACCGAGAGCGCGAGATAGACGAAGTGTGGGAGGGGAAATTGTGAACATGGTGCGTGACACGAGTAACAATCATACGTTGAAGAAATAAAGAAAAAACCATAAATGTAAAAGAAAAAGTCTGACAAGTGGAATAGGCTGGCGTGAGCGACGGGATTGTGTTTAAACTTAGGCTTGCATAGTTTAAAGTTTAAATTTAGTTTAAAATTAAATAAATTTTAAATATATATATTTGAGTTTGACTCGAATATTTTTTATGATATTCAAATTAGACTTAAGCTTAAATACACTTAAAAAAATGAAATTAGCATGTCTTTAACTTGAATACCTATCATATAAGTTATCTCATTATTTTATTATTATATTATAAATAAATAAGTATAATTAGTTATAATTAAATTTATTAATATATATATATATAATATAAAGACTATATTATTATATTATTTTATTAAGTCGAATTTGAGTCAAACTACGAGTCAATTTTAAATCGAATTCGAGTTATAATCGAATCGAGTCAATTTCTGAACTTGAGCATTTAAATGTCGAGCTTTAAATTGAATTGAATCGAGCCAAATAATAAATACTCATGAGCTGGCTCGCTCAATTAGTAACCCTAGGAACGGTTATAATTTTGGTCCATCTAAATTTTTTGTACGAGCTCTCTCTTAATCGTTTAAATACACGTCTGCAAAAGACGGATGATGGTATGTATAGTTTTCCAAGTATACATTTGATTTGACAAAATCGATGCGCAGTATTATTAGTTTATATACTTCTCCTACCGAGTTTTTTCTTCCTTTCTCGTGTCACAGGCCAATCAAGCCGGGGCTCCCAATTTTCAAGCCTGTTGTTTGAAGAAGATAGTAAACGAAGCGGACCCGGCTCGTGGACTGGACTTATGTGCTCAGATTTCATATTGGAAATTGGAAATTGCCTTCTCCCCTCCCCTAGTATAGTCATGGCCTGAAAAATGTTTGATTTTGAACCATCTACCATATCTAAGAAGGCATGGTGAAAGATGACCCTTCAGATGGTGCAATTGCGATTACTATTTTGAATCTTTGTTGCCTTACATTCATTTGATATTTATCAATTTCTTAAACATTTATAAAACCTCATATAAATAGAACTAAAAGTTTCCATTTCAAGGCAAATTATATCCCACAACTTTTACAGAGCAATTTTTTTTACACAGCAAAATTATATCCCACAAGTTAATTTAAATTAGAGGTAATAAACATTAATTAATAAATAAAGCCTAAGCCGGCCAGCCCGGCCGGGTCGCACCCTTCTCTTTTGTCCTATTGTTTAAGCTCTACTATGTGCGTGGCAAGGGGATCGCTCTTTATAATAACGCATGCCGGCCATCTTCCCTCCTTCTCCAACACGTGTCTCTCGCCACCCAATCACACACCACCACGTCATCTCTCAAACAACTCAACTCTTAAATGGGCTCGTTATTGCTCATCGCTAAAAGAGCCCATCATACCAAATCAAGCCCATTAAGATCCTGATTAGCGATAAACTTGTGTGACTTTTCTATCTCTATATCGTCTGCTCCGATCGTCATATACCCAGGGCCAAAAGTCGAGACCTTTTCTCCCTTCGAGCCTCCAATGGCCGCGCGGCGGCGGTACCACGGCGGAGGACGGCGGCGGCGGAGGGGTGGTGAAGAAGGTGCTTCTGAGCTACCTGTACGTGGGGGTGTGGATCAGCTTGAGCTTCGCGGTGATCGTCTACAACAAGTACATTCTGGATCGGAAGATGTATAACTGGCCGTACCCAATCTCCCTCACCATGATCCACATGATGTTCTGCTCCGCCCTGGCCTTCTCCCTGGTCCGGTGCAAGGTCGTCGAGCCCACCGCCGGCATGACACGCCACCTCTACTTCACCTCCGTCGTCCCCATCGGCGCCCTCTACGCGCTCTCCCTCTGGTTCTCCAACTCCGCCTACATCTACCTCTCCGTCTCCTTCATCCAGATGCTCAAGGCGCTCATGCCCGTAGCCGTCTACACCCTCGGCGTCTTCTTCAAGAAGGAGCACTACAAGCCCGACACCTTTCTCAACATGCTCTCCATCTCCCTCGGCGTCGGCATCGCCGCCTACGGCGAGGCCAGCTTCGACCTCACCGGCGTGGCCCTGCAGCTCGCCGCCGTCGCCTTCGAGGCCACCCGCCTCGTCCTCATCCAGATGCTCCTCAACTCCAAGGGAATATCCTTCAACCCCATCACCTCCCTCTACTACGTCGCCCCTTGCTGCCTCTTCTTCCTCTTCTTCCCCTGGGTGGTCGTCGAGTTCCCCGCCCTCCGCGACGCCGCCTCCTTCACCCCGGATCTCTTCACCTTCGGCACCAACTCCGTCTGCGCCTTCCTCCTCAACCTCGCCGTCTTCCTCCTCATCGGCAAGACCTCCGCCCTCACCATGAACGTCGCCGGCGTCGTCAAAGACTGGCTTCTGATTGCCTTCTCCTGGTCCGTCATCCGGGACACGGTGACCACCGTCAACTTGTTGGGCTACGGCATTGCCTTCCTCGGCGTGGCCTACTACAACCACTCCAAATTGCAGGCGCTCAAGGCGAAGGAGGCGCAGAAGAAGAGCGCGCAGGCTGATGAGGAGGCCGGCCTTCTCATGGAGGAGAGGAGGGATGGGGACGGATTGGGGAGGAAGGCCGACGCTCAGAACTGATAAGTTGTCTCTTATTTCTTCTTCTGGTCTTGCTTAGTTAAAAAGTAGGATTTTTTCCCCCTTCTTCTGGCCATACTCTGTTCTGATGGAGGAAGGGATGGGTTTTTGCATGCGGCTGGCTTATGCCTTTGATCTGATTGATTTCTATGGTATTATTTGGTTAGTGTTTATCAGTTCTATGTTGATGATGATATACATACATACGGAGGGAAGGAGTTGGAAGTGGTGACTGGATGGTGAAATTTTGTGGAAGAAAGAATTTAGTGGAGGCATCCTTTTAATTCAGAGCCCTTTTGACTCTGTTTTTCTGATTCTAACTAACCCTGAGAAACTCCTATCCCTTTATGGTATTTGATATATGTTTTGATATTAATGACTGTTTTTTATTGTCTAATTATCAAATCTCATAGGACCCGATAGATGCATAAATTATCATTCTTAATCGACTCACCCTAAATAATTGCAGTTTGGATTATGGATCTGTTCCCACAGAGGCAAACTGTGACAAATGAGAACAAAAAATATGGAAGCCTTGCCACAATCTTGTAATTGGATGTCGTTCTTGAAACAGCTGCACATAGAAGTTCGCAAATCGTGCTTCAATACGTTGAGCGTGAAAATTTCGCTCTACTTTGGTTCGATTTTCATCTTAGATAAAATTAGACAAAATTTTTAAGTTTGTGAAAGTACTGTTTGAAACTAAAACCAATTTAAAATTCAATAAAATTAAAAAATCTTAATATTTATGTTTTACGTTAATTATTATTAATTTTTTGATTTATTTATAATTATTATTTTTGATGTTCAACAGGATATCTATCTATAAATGCTTTTTAATATGAGAGTGATTGTCAAACCATATTTTAATTTTATTTATTATGAAAGACATAATTAATTTTAATATGGTTTCAATAATTATGGTGTTGAATAAACCGAGTTGAATTGAACTAAAATATTTTAATTTTGTTTGGTTTGATTTTAAAATTTTTATGTGTACAGTTCGACTTATTTTGAGGTGCTTCGAAACACAGTTCGAAAATCAGGTTTGGTGTTAGCTTAAAAATTTGGTTCAATTGGTTTGCTCTCACTTTGAAGGTAAAATGTTACGACGATTCAATAAATCTGTTTGCAAGGGAGGTTGAATTGCCAAAATAATAAAATTATGATTATATATAATTAAGCATGACCATATAAAACTTTGAACATTCGTACTATAAGAAATGGAAAATTCCTCACATATTGGGAATTTTAAAAATAAAGCATTCGTTATTATGCTTCTGTCAATTTTTCATATAGAGGTGCAAGTATTTATGCTGCGCTTAGTATGCATAAACACTATTGAAAGGCTCATAGTTCTATACCAGATATAATTGTATCAGAGCATTTAAAATGGTAGATGGTCAGGACGTTTTGTTTATAATTTTAGCTTAAATGGTGGGCTAGCCAATACTTGAGCAAGCCCGACTGATTAGCTCCCCTAAACATACTTGTACTAGTGATCAAGTTATATCAAGTACTATGAAAGAGCACCGGGATAACATTGTTAATTAGATCAAGGAAGTATGACAAGCTAAAATTGTCATGAAGTTTCATATCATTCCGATCGTATGCACTGATTCATTAACAATTTAATTAATAAATTATCATGGATAAATATAGGGGTGTCTATTGGGTTGGGTATTGACAGAATTCTACTCGATCGGACCTTAATAGCAAGTTATTTGATAATTAATAATAGAGTTTAGTTTGAAAAAAAGTACCTAGATATAAATTGTTGGATTTGGTAATAAATTATTGGGCACCCTATACTCGATTTGTGATTCCTATATTCCAATTTTAGTTAAGAAAATTAATAATTCATTAGCCTTTAAAATTAATATTTATTAATAAAATTATTAAATATTTTATTTATGTTTTTAAAATATTTTTTCACTTAGCTTTGCTTTTTAGAACACGTATTATTATTATATACTTTGAATATTTTTTTATATGTTCGTAGCTTGAATAATTAAATGGGTATCCGTTTAATAAATTATCAGGTTTGGTTTTATTGTAATGAGGTGGAAAGTTGATGGTAAATAGTTGAGTTTTGTTTGCAAAGTGAGTTTAAATAGTGGGTTTATTTTAGACAATACCTTACACAAACACGCGATAACAAATCTTAGTCTTTTATCACTTAAATAAAATTACCGGTGTATATGAGCAGCTATCCAAAATAAGCCCAGGAAAATGACCAAGTTTCTCTTGAAAATATTATTAAATATAATTATAACAATAAGAATAATTAGTATCAACTTCCATCGGATCGGCTGGACATATACATACTTATGTTAGAGAAAACATTAAAGATGGTGAAAAAATGGAGCTAGTGTTAGGAAACATAGCGGGTAAATATATACCATGGTTTTAATTCATAAGCCGGGGAACTGGCGGGAGAAGTTCGTTTCGTAACACTCAGCTGATAGCATGAGAAGGTTCCTTCGCCCGTCTCATTTCCACCGCCTCCTCCCAGCTCCAACCGCTTCCCGGGGCGGAGAGTCGGTCGCCGGCGATGTGGGATCCAGATGCTGCTGTAATCCATGCGCAGAATTATTCCTCTGATGGTCGACAAGGTCGAGGTTTTTTTCAAACAAAAAAAAGAAAAGAAAAACGGAAGGGATTGGGCTTATTTTATCTTCGATTGTGACGGCGGGAATTGGTACAAGCAGGGCCGCTTGCTGTTTATAAGAACTTGGTGGAGGGAGGGCATCTGCGGCATGATGTTTACCAGGAAAAGGTGGCTTCTCAATTAGAAGATCTTCTAGGCAGGTTGGAGCAGTATGACAAAGAAATGCACGCATATCATGTAGGCTTTATGAAACTTCCCTTACTCTGCTTCTAGCTATTGCCTTCCTATGTAGTCTTCGTACTCTTGTATTTTCAACCGTCGTGGCCCATATCGATCGCATTCATTAGCGTCTCCTCAGAGACATCCGATAAAAACATGAATATAAAACGTGGTTGGCTAGTGCCTATTTTATTGTTTTGCAGCATGACTTGGCTGAATGGGAAAAGAAGAGGGACGCTGAACGTCGCAAGCTGTTGATGGATGAGGCGGAGATCAAACAGAAAGGAGAACAAATCGAAGTGAAGAAGTCAAGATTAGGATTTTTCAGAAACTGGATGGCCGGGTGAGGGATTCATGTCTTCACATTGGATCCTACATATGTATGAACTGGTTAGCAGTTAGTGTGAATAATTTGAATTTGATTGAACATATATGCGTTGATTAGTGTTTTAATTAGATAGTAATTTGCATGCTCATATGATCTGAACCTAGGTTTCACATATTATCAGTTTTGTTGGTGGATCTCAACTCTCAATCATGTATTGTAGGCTTGAGAATACTTTTCCAGTTTTTCGCATTCTTTTTTAGATACTTAGCTAGTATATACCAGCTTTCTAACTTAGGATTGAGATAGGAAAAAGAAGATTAACGTGGAAGCTGGTGTGGGGTAAATGGTGTCTTACCTTAATCGAGAGAAGAAACTTGATTTACTGGTTGGAGCACGGCCAGTTGCTCCTCGATCTCCCTAAAGGTTGAAATCATTCAGTTCATTGATTATATAAGCTTATTACTGTTTTGAAAAAGAAAAAGGATCTTATTATTCCTTTGCTCCTAACAGGGAAAACTATGCTAATGGACACGTTCTTCAGTGCAACTAAAGATATTGTTATCCATTGCCGGTGATTTCATTTTCATGAGGTGTGTGTGGTATACCTGCTTTTTCCTGTTGGTTTCTTTTTAAACTCATTATACTTTGTTTCCTAATATCCCAGCCTCAGCTTGAAAAATTGCTTTAAAGAAACTGTGCCTCGTTTTCTTCTTCATGGTAATCATGGTCAGAATCCTACTATTTGTGGGAACCTAACTCTTGCAGTGCCTTGATCTAATTATTTATTCGCATTGCAAATGGTACTATATAGGCAATGCTTTAAATAAATGAACAAATGCGTAAGGAGTGGAAGAATAAAATGGAAGAAAGACCCCTTCATTCTGCAATCTCGTCCTGGATAGACAAGCTTCCATTGGATACAAAAGTGAAAGCCTGGTTAGTTGAAGAAGAAAAGTATAAGCAAGGAATACAGATGAAACACATTCTTCCTGCAGTGGCAGATAAATTTCTTATTGATAAGGAGGACAGCAAACGTGGTGCTAGTATTCTTTGCTATGATGAGACGAGGTACAGCAATTGAACTATTTTTTTTGTTCTTGATTTATTATGCTCACTCTGTTGTTGATATATTTTTCTTCATAAATGCCAAGGCCAGATTATAGTTGCTTTGAGTTTTGAAAGAGTGTTAAGAGCTAAGTCCGGTTGTCTTCTGTTTCGGATGGGGTGTGAAATGTCTAGTCTAATTATTACCTTTTGTTTTATGTGGTATAATTTTTTAAGAGGAATATTTTCACGACAGAAAAACACAGGTTTTTTCAAATGTTAAATACGTTTTTAATTTTTTTTGCTTTTGGTTTCCGCCAGTTGATCTATTTGCCATTGTTGCATTATCTGGTATAATAAGCAGATTGCTTAGCACTGGAACTGTGCTTGCTGCCACCAGTAATAGAGCTCCTAATGACTTAAACCAGGTAGCTTTGTTTCTCTTTTTAAGTGATATGAACTGTTGCTATAGTGTCGATGTTTTCACTTTCCTTATAACTTCTTATCTTCAATTGATTTTCATAAATTTTGTGAGGTCTGAAATTTAATTGCTCGTAGGATGGTATGCAACGAGATATTTTTCAAGATTTTATTGCAAACCTAAGTGAGCATTGTGAAAATGCTCTGATTGGTAGTGAGGTTGATTACTGTCGGCTGAAAGCAAAAAGTCATGTTAAGGATAAACAAGTAAATGTGAATTTCTAGAGACCTTACTCTGGCGCTTTAGTATAAATCTGTTTTGGTCAATTTGTTTTTCTAGAGACCTTACTCTGGCGCTTTAGTATAAATCTGTTTTGGTCAATTTGTTTTTTTCTTTGTTTGTATAGGTGCATTACTTTTGGCCTTTAGATGATTTAACCCAGACTGAGTATGAAAATTTGTGGCACAAAGTCATCAATGAATATGGTGGGAGAATTACAACTGCGACTATTCCAGTTATGTTTGGAAGGTGTGTCTTGTCTTTTCTCAAGTATGTTTGCTTAAGTTGCATAGACTGTTGCTGATATCTTTGTTCTATATTAGAAAGATGAAGGCGCCGGAAAGCTGTAATGGTGTGGCTCGATTCTCATTTGAATATTTATGCGGCCGCATGGTAATCAAAGTAGAAAAGTCCTGTTATTCGTAAAGTCGTTCATAATGATGGCACTTTCCTATTTAGTCACATACTCTGGTTTTAACTAATTGTGATTACTTGTTGCCTTTTCCTTAGGTTGGTGCAGCAGATTATATTGCATTAGCAAAGAATTATCACACTGTTTTCATATCAGATATTCCAATGGTGAGTATGCGTATCCGTGACAAGGTTCCATGCTTTTTCTTATTGGCAAAATGTTCTATTTTGTCCTTAATGTGTTCTTCATTCTAACCATTTGTTATAAAGTGATTGATGAGTTTAGTGTACTTTGTTTGATCTTAGTTACCGTATTCAAATTTGGTGGTAATTTCTAGATTGTTGTTGCTACTAGACTGTGTGGCAAATGAATATTCTTGCAGAAGTTTTATGCTACATTGATGATCTAATACAGGCACGAAGATTCATCTACCTAATCGATGAGCTATACAATCATCACTGCTGCCTTATCTGTACTGCAGCTGTTTCCATCGATGATCTATTTCAGGGGACGGAGGGAGGAGCATTGTTTGATCTTGAAAGGTAATTTGCAAAACACGAAATCTAGCCTTTTGCAATGTTACATGGGGCAAAAGCTGTCTAAAATTTGCACAAGAAGTTTTTTTTTACTTTTCGCTCAAGAAGCTTGATGTAGTTTATTGATGCATTTTGGGGTTTGCAGCTTCCAATTTGAAACGGAGACTGGAGACCGAAGATGGAAAACTCAGAAGAGACGTCCTAGCAGCAGGGAACATTGACTCTAGTCCAGCCCCCGCAGGCATGCTGCGTTAATATCTGGTCAAGAAGAAATGTTTGCATTTCACCGAGCTCTGCGTGGACCCTAGTTTAAACGTTTGGGCAGTTCTAGAACTGAATTTAGGACTTTTATAATATTTTAGCATTCGCAATGGCAAAACTACTTTTTGTGCAGGTTACTCGTCTAGTTGAAATGCAGACTCCTCTGTACTTGGAAGGAGTCGAGAGACATAACCCTCTTTTCAACAAGGTTCCTCCACTACTGGGCAACAAGCTCAATTCATCGGTGGAGTTGCACTTTTCTTGATGGCCAGTTAGAAGGATAAAACACATGGCATAGAGATGAATCACCAACACAATACTGGGGCAGGGCGAAGGAACCATGGTTCCAGGAACGGAGCCTATGCTGTTTACCATACTCAATTCTTGTAGACCCATATGTTGCCATAAATCAAATGCTAATTCAATTCATAGGTGGGGAAAATAAATTTGCATTGACCTTGAAGTATCATTTCACAGATTTTCGATTATCAAATGAGGATTTTGAAGCCAAAATGGATTCAATAAAAACATTAAATAGTTGAGAACAGGGGAAATAAGACCAGGCCACACCCAGATCAGCCTAAGCCTTTTCTTTTTCTTCGATCTTCTCTTTCTCGGACAAATACCTGCCAGGAAAAGGTTTAAACCTGTCATTATGTGGAATAAGCAAAAAGGCTCAAGATAACAACATTAATAAAATGATTCACAATAACGAAAGCAAACAACAAAGATGCAGGCAAGAACATGACACACCCAACACAAATAGGCCAGAATAGTGATGTTTTTTTCGCAAGTGAGCATCAAACATAGTTCAATGTATCTTAAATTGACATAAAAGACTCCTCGTCAAACATACTGATATTCAGATTAGCTAGACAAGTAAAATCTTACCCATGAGCTCTGGCCCAACGAGATAACTGATAGAGTTGCACCGTTTCATTAGATGCATGGCAAGCTAGAAGTAAATAGTTGCGTGGCTGCACCATCCATGCAAACCTCATGAACAATCCTGAGTAAACGCACATGGCTGCAACACAAAATTAAGGTTGTAAGATTATATGCACAACTAAGGAATGAATTAGGAAAAAGGAAGGTGCATTAGGAACAGCATATATAACCTGAAGTCATGTTGCCGGATATCATTTCTGGTGGCTTTTGTGTATCCACCAAACCCTGAAAAGAACAAGTTATAAGAGTGGGCACAACAAGACGCATGTTTTGCAGAATTGTACCATCTATAGAGACTAAAAGAATATGAGTAAGAAATGCACCCGTAATTTATAAAAGATTTTACCGAAGTATCACAAGATGAAATACAAGATGTGAATGAACTTATAATCATATGTACAGCTTTAAAATTCCGTTTTCACGAAAAGAAGGGACAACCATTCATTTATGGGTGAAAAATAATACTAAAAAAAATGAAAGTATCAAGGCCAAAAAAGTATCCAAACATTAGAGTAAACTTCTATTCGTGCCTCCATATAGCTGCAAGCCTGAAAATAGCTCACACATTTTTGCTTGCAGCTTGCAAATAGATTACATGGATTAAACATCTGAGCAGCTTGCAAATAGCTTACACGTTTTTGCTACCAGACCGGCAGCACAGTCAATATTAAGCAAACCGACTATTTTAAGTAAATTAAAAATCTCGTGAACATAATAAAACCAAACAAACACATTCGATCAAAATAAATTATTAGCTTTGCCATCCTAAACAATCAGGAACCTATTTGATACTCATCAATATATAGATACTAAAGAACTTATACATACAGCAATAACAAATCCCCAGTTGGCAACAGGTCCCCAAAAGTGAGTAGTTTTTGGTCCAACAGGACTGTTCAAGAAAGCTCGAAAGGCTGACATGTTAAATGCTCACTGACGCACCTATATACAGATGAAGGAAAAACAGTTACACTATAATTTGATATGCAACAATTCAAATGCCTGGGTGAAGAAAAGTTAACAAAACAGGGGGAAAAAACGTTAAAATTTTATCTGATCATATAAAACCAGGCCCTACGTTTAAACTCTATAATGTAATATGTCTTCATATCTATCATATCAAAAAGATAATTCACATGAGCAAACATTCCTCTTCACCACTAAAATGCAAGAAAATATTCCCACAAAAACTCAAAAATATCCTCTCAAAGCACAAATATACGAGCTACTCAATTCTCTCGGGGTCAATCAATAGTTAAACAGAATTTTGAGTAATATCAAGGATGAAACATAACTGCTTCAAACTAATCAGAGTGCTACTATTCCTCCAAAGCAAAACATTTCATCATAATCAACCATCATCATTTGGAGGTTAATTCTTGTCGAACGAGCATTAAAATGTACAGTTTGACAGATCAAAAAAACAGCAAAGATGTGCTTTATCTCACAAATCACATGTCAAAAAGTGAGACCTTTTTCCACCGTTTAAAAAGCATCAAGCAAAATAATACATCA
The DNA here is from genome assembly GCA_033002965.1 of Piper betle. NCBI lineage: Eukaryota > Viridiplantae > Streptophyta > Magnoliopsida > Piperales > Piperaceae > Piper > Piper betle. Next base: position 17,037 of record JAURVB010005765.1, read on the forward strand.
AAACCATCAAATTCTAGCAGATTCATAATCACTGACACAAATCACTCACAAGATAGAAGGTTCCATACATCAACAAATAAGTTTGATCGAAATCACAGAGGATAAAGATCAAACCTTTAGATCGATCGGAGAGAGGGAGAGTCGGTAAAAAGCGGAGGTGCAGCAGGCCGAGGATGGGGCGGCGCCGCCCGCCGGAGAAGATGAGAGCGTCGAAACTGGCCGTGGTCCATCGGGCCGACAAATGTAGCTTATTAGGCGAGTCGTCCGCATCGGATTGGCGACCCGACAAGCAGACCGATCTACCGGGTGACCATGTCGGCTAAAATTTTGATTTTTTAAATGATTAATTACTTCGAAAAATTCATATATTATAATCTAAATGCTTTTATTTTTATTTATTTATTTTTTAAAAATTGTTTTATTACAACTTGAAGTCTAAATTTGATTACCACCGGATCTTATTCACAAGCCAAAGGAAATTGTCCACTACATGACACCTCCGGGCGAAGCCATAAATCCGACTTGGTATGTATTTTATGATGGCACGTTTTTAATATAAATATATATATATATAATCACTCACAATCACAATTGGTTTGATTACATCAACTTCCCTTAGGCAATGAGGCACTACAATCTCATGCATGGAGGATAAATTTCTGAAAATAAAAACCATGCAACAGTTGAGCTTTTAGAAGGAAGAATCAGCTAGCTTATGTGGAGGTTGAGGAAGGACGGAAATGCTTCACTATTGCTGTATATGAAATGTATAACAAGAAACCATACAATATATTATATATATATATTTCATTGCGATGATAAAATTCTTGTCCTTGAATTCTCTCACATCGCACAGCAAGCTCTTCTAGCACCAGGTGGTGGCCGCATCAACAAATGGTCACACCAATGCCAGACTTCGATGCGACTATGTACTATGCAAGAAGAACTTGACAGTGAACAATGTGGCTCTTGACACCAGCAAGGCTCGACCAGAGGTTGGCCACAACCCTCTTGAAATGCCCTTTCCTAGCTATTGTTACCCACACACAATCATCACTCCCCTGCCCAGCTCCACCAGCCTTGGCCACATCCACCACAGATATGCTCATGTTGTTGCGAACTACGCACAATTTCCCATTGAGCTCGACCATGGCTGCTGCTTCGAGAGCTCTGGAGTTGCCCAGATGCAACTTGCTGTCAATTTGGCCGCCCCATGAATCACTAGCCTCATCATAGACTCTGAGCTTACAACCGTCCTTACAATCCAATGCATACAACCTTCCATTCAAGGACAGGCATGGATTGCGCCAACCAGATACCATACCATCAAACACAGGGTACCACCTATCATTCTCGGGTATGTACACTTCGCTTAGCACTTGCCTGTTTGAGCCAAGCCCCTTCAAGAACCACTTCCCATTGTACACAACTCCAATGAATGGCACCATGGCCGTGCTCATGTCTGAAACGAAAGACCACCTGTTTTTATTAGGATCATACACCTCTGCCGACCTCAACGAACGAGGGACTCCTTCACTTTCACCCCCGGCGACATACCAGACAATTGTTGATGACACATGAGTCGAAGAAATGCCGGCGACGGAGCATGTCCGGTGCCCGGTGCCATTTATTAGTCCGGGCACTATAGTATATGACTCTCCTCATTGATCCTTTGAGCGGGTCCTTCCTCCAAACACAGTAGAGATGGCAGCCACCAAAACTGCGGTGCCGAATCCAATAGCCACGGAGTACTCCCTTGGCAAAGGTGGAAGTGGTAGCCAAAGTTGGTAGCTGGGATCAAAGGCATGCAATGAAATCTTCCCATCCTTGTCTCGTTTCATGACATAGATCCATTCTTCCGATATGTTGAGGTTCCTCCGAAGGGAGTAGAAGAAGTTACCGACAAGGAGTCTGTACCATCTCTTGCAAACAAGTCGGAGCTTCCTGTGTTCGATTCTGGGGACTCTGATCAAGCAAGCAATGGCAAGGTCGTCGGGTAGGCCTGGGAGGAGAGGGGGTTGGCTTCTTGTCCGGTCATGGCTAGCTGACTTGGGTCTTGTCGGATGTATAGATGGTTTGACGTTTGGTTGTGTGCAGAGCTTTGTGCCGGGGACAAACTTCTTTGCTCCAGCAACAGTTTTTAGACCTGCGTCGACTCTGCACAAGCATGTTGACTCAACCTGCCATTTCATTGCGCATTAGGAAGAAGAAATTCAGATCAAAAAATCATCATAAGATGTTCCAAGATTAAAAGTCTCTAGATGTCGAAGGCCACAATGCATCATAACCAGTTTTCAATAGCTGGTTTCAGATCATCAGATCATCAAAGACATTACAAGTTGATGAGTTGCAACTGTGTACATGCTACATGAGTTTGATATAAAAAGTCTGGATTTAACAATCACAATCAGAACTAGAATTTTAAAAACTCAAAATATGGAACTAAAAACGCATACCAAAGGAGGGTGGGCGGGCCTCTCCATCTAAAGCTTCAAGCACCACCTATGCTTGCCCACTAGCTTCACCAAATCCAAATTCTCGGAACCGAATTTATAGCCACATCTTCTGACAATCAAAACCCATCTCACAGATTTTTCAGTTACTGCCAGAAATTTATTACCAGTCCAATTTCTTTGCCACTGGGAAGTCCATTCTCTGATCAGATGAACAAAAATATGAAACGGAGGAAGGAAACGAGGAAGGAAGAAAGAAGAAGATTTACAAGTGGTCACCTCCCTTTCTCTCTCTTCCTTAAATTCTCAGCAATAGTTCATGGGTCCTACCGTTACAATGGAGCAAATGCTAGAGGTGTAAGCTTTGAAAGCAGGAGAGGTGAGAAGGGGCAAACCAAACCCATTAAAAGCAGAGTTGAATGCTTGAATTGGAGGGTTGTTATTGTTGGCTTCTTCTTGGGCGAAAGCGGGAAGAGACTTTACAAGTACAGCCATAAGTGGATACTTAAGCAACATTATAAAATGACTAATCTGCTAGTCTACCTCCCCCATTTTATAGTTAATAGCTAACCTTGTATAAAATTCAACAATCAAAATGGCTGGCAACTATAGGATTTGCCCGTGTTGCTGGTGGCTCCTACATAAAAAAGTAGTTAGAACTACGTCAACTTCTTAACCACCATTTTGTTGATGTACAATCCTAGTTCTTAAGGAAAAATGGTTAACAGTTAACACTAAGCAAACCTTCAATTTTGTTAGTGTTTATGTTAATAGCAAAAACCTAGCTCTACCCACAATACGCTTGAGAAGAAGGGAATGTGTTCACCTGTCAAAAAAGAAAAACTTGAGGGGATGGAACCAGTCAAGTCCAGATCTAAAATCTCTGTTACGAGGCAATTGCTTTAAAAAAGATGATCAACCCTTCTAATGTGATGACGCCAACTTCAATTAGCTTTTCCCCTCTAATGAATCGATGTGCCCACCACCAGAGATTGCTGGGAGGTAAGCACAACTTTCTTTACGGCCATGGCGATGGGGGGACTATCTAAGCCTTTCATTTGGTTGGCCAGGTCAATGGCCCAGCTATGATGGTAGGAAGAAGAAGAAAGAGTATGATTGATTGGACTCGTTTTTATTAAAGATGATTGGCTAATTGGGTTTGTTTATGATTTACTTATTTACAGAGCCCACAGATTAAGGACGTCAAGAACAGTATTACATGCCTGTTTCTGCATACTTATTCTTAAGGTTATTTTTGCAGTCCTTCAAATTGGAACAAGTCTTGCAACACGCTGTTTCAGTCTTTCTAAGCCTTATCTTTTCTTTGAAAAATGATCATGTTTACATCTTTCAGATACCTACTGCTGTTGGTCCTTATATTTCATTGGATTTCATTGAGTTAAATAGTTAAGTAGCTCATATTCACAACATATTAGTCATGTTTCTTGTCCAGTTTTTTTATGAAGTCAATGCTGGCTACAAGTTATTGGGCAGTGGACTTTTAACAATATATATGGTTGGTCGATGCCGGTAGAAAATTGATAATCTTGAAAGGAACATTCTGGCGAAAAATCAACAACATTTCTATTAAATTTTCAGCTTTTTTCTATGAATATATTGGTCGTGTTTACACCGGTAAGTTGCATGCAAAACTTAAGTCAATGAAGAAATTTTATACAAAAATAAAATAAAATAATCTAAAAAAACCCCTCAAAACTAATGAATTGATGAACATAACACTTTAAGCCATTGCAGAATCAATCATCAGGTACGATAGATCAATCCAGTGGCAGTTGGGGTAACACAATCATGGAAGTCATGAACGGATAAACTGCATTTGACAAAGGAAGAGTAGCTAATTACATAAACTTATTCTATCATGATAGGATATGATTGAATCAAGGAATGGCAAAAAAATGCAACAGACATACCAGGAGAGGCAGTGTTAAGAAACTCCAAACTGGTAAAGTGCAATGGAAAGCCTACAGTGTAAGAACAATATATTCAACTCATGCAATTGCTGGAAAGTGTCAAACGACGTTGAGCCAATATAGAATGGCAAAATGCTCATACTTACGAGACAAAGGAGAGTAGCACTAGTAGTGCTAAAGCTGGGGCCAAAGACAATGATAATGTTTCCCATTTGTCATCCACTTTTCTCACAGGCCATGACCAAAACGCTGTGCCAACGAGTACTATATTCCAAATGGTGCACACAGTGCCAAAGTAGAGAGAAATCCTGCAATCAAATTAAAAATGCTCAACTCAGTAAAAAGAAATGATCATTGGAAGTAAAATTAGAATGCTATAAACACAAAAGTCTATTTAGTATTCAAATAGAGTGAAAGGCAGGCAAGAAAACGAACTTCTTAATACGGTTGTCTCCCCATAACAGAGCAAAAGTATTTGAGCTTTATCACCCATGTACAGAATGAAAGCAGATGAGGCAATCCAAAGAACATCTATTATTATCTGTGTCCGACTCCACCTCCGAGAATTTGAGCCAAGCAGGGAAGAGCATGCATCATGCTCAATTTCATATCCACTTGAAGCGAGGATCTCTTGACTATGCCTTTTCTCATACGGTCACCACTTATCTCTCAGCCAGCAGAAAAAATACCCAAATCTAGATGAACAAAACAGGTTGATCATAGTTCAAACCTTCCACAACAGAAGTTTTTAGGCAGATTACAAAAATGATACTTCATTAGCAACATTCTTTTAGACAATTTAATCAAATCCGCAACTTGTGACCTGTTATGTTAACGGTATCAACAGTCAAAGGATGTACCCGAGTGGCAACACCGTTCTGATTTACACAAAATTCAGAAAAAAATCAAGCTTTCTCCAATGGAAGCCACCAGAAACATTTACGCATGTAGAATTCCAGGCAATCCAGTTGTCTCAAGACGGTTGCATGCATGCAAAACAATGCAGAAGACGCCAATGAGCATTTATAAACCCAACAAGGAATTTGATACACCTACCCAAGTGTTCGATAGATAGATTGAAGTGGCGTAAAGACTCGAAGCACCGATGATATATCGAAATCTTTGCATCAATATACTTATGTGTGTGGATGCATACTAGGAGGGTTCTTAATCGCTGCAGAAGAAGTTGGTCTCCAAACAGTATTGGTTAATTGGTTAACTGTCAACTACATGTTGCACGACGGTTGAACACTCCATGGAGCTTAACTAAACCAAGTTTAGGCTAAAAGAAAGAAATAAAAAACACTTTATATGGCTATTGGTCATCTTTTAGACTGAAAATAGTATTTTTACCATAATATAAACTTCCGATAAAAATAAAAACACAAGACAAAAGTTTATCTAATTTTGCAAGTTAAACCAGAGCATCAACCTTGTGCTCATACATGTACACGTCGTATGTATTCAATAAATAGTAACATGCTTTGGCTGTGGTTGATAACTTTTCGTTAACTTTAAGAAAGGTGCAACTTTTCTTAAATAAATAGAATAAATTAATTCATAATTTCTAACATAGACTTTTACCAACAATAATAGTTTTTACATATGTATAATTCATTTAAATCTTAGCTTGTTTATTTTCGATATCAACGAGCTTTGTCCGTAAAAGGACCCAAAGTTGTTTAATTCATTTTTCAATTTAAGACAAATTGTTTTAATAAAGGAGGCACGCATGTTTAAGGGGTGTGGGCCGTGTGCCTAAGCCTTAGGTCGTGTAGGTGGACCTTTCCAAAAGCCCAAGAAAATTAATTAGCAATAGAAGCCCATGAATTTGCAAGATTTTCCCCGTATAGATGGATCTCTGCAAAAGCCCAACAAGTTCAATGATCCACCAAATTACCTTACTAACTTGGTCCTTTTTTTAATAGGACTTGTCTCCTACAATAAGAGACTCACTAACTAGATACTCATGCTTGAAACTCCCAAAACCCAAGCTCAGCTAGACACTATAATCTCCCATATCATTATCCTTAATTTTATCAAATTAACCGCATCCAAGAAATATGAACTCTACGTTAATTTTATCATTATCCTTACGAAATTTCTGGGTGTGTTCGTCTTTGCGTATATAACCACCTTCTAAGTATTAACTGTTGAAGGACAATCCATAAACAGCGTAAATTTAATTGGTGAGCTGTTTTGAGTATCGGGCACAAAACGCATATACTTTATCAATCAAAATGGTTATAATTATACCGGCTTCTTCTAGTAAAATCTAACAGAAAATTAATTAATACTCTCACTAAATTTATCACTCAGGCGTCCAACCTATCTATGAAAAGATTGGGATTCAAAACAACTCTTACCCCTTGTTTTAACTTAGCAAGTCTTTATCATCAAACTATCAGATGCATGCGTAGTTATATAATTAAGCAATTAACTAACTCTTACCCAGTGTTTTAACTTAGCAAGTCTTTATCATCATACTATCAGATGTGTGCGTAGTTATATAATTAAGCTAATTAACTAACGCATGCATGCATGCATGCTTACTATTAATTAGGACGTTAATCTCATAAGTTTTTTCCATTATAAATATATCGTGGGTCTCAGTAACCACCTTGTTTCAATCACGAATGATTAATTTTGAAAGCACCGTCACCTTCACGCTCGATTGAATATAACAGCATTATAAGTACACATGACAAATAATCATCGACTTCAAGCACCGCAGGTCGTTCTCCAGATGAAGTAAGATTATGTTGATTTAGGAAAAGAGTAAGATATATTTCATTTTCGAAAGGATTATATATTCATTTTTTCCTTAACTAGTTATCATTTTATGTCATCTCAACGTTGCATTCCAATTCCTAAGCATCCGCTCTATCTATTGAAAATTCACGGATCGGAAGTAGCATTCTTATTAATCAGCGAAGGATTGATTATTTAAAAACAGGAAGCTATATATATATTCATGTGGAGGAACTAAACGAACTATTGATGATTATTTAAAAAAGACAATAAACATAAGTCTGAAATGACTTTTGTTTTTAACAATCCAGCTTATGATCTGCTTAATTAAACATTCTAACCAATTACAATGCCCAGTTTTTTAAAGAGATTAGCAGCTTCTTTTAGCGAACATTATTAATCACAGCAAGCTACCAACTAATGAATCATATTCAAATTGAAGGCAAAGCTGACGTAGTTAGAACACTGATTAGCAGTACTCCAAGTTTACAAGCAAACTTAAGTTAATTGGAGGCTGTGTTGGATTGTCTTAACGCGTTTGCTGGTTATGCATGTTACGTTTTTTTAATAAAACATGGAGGTTCTACTCGGCTCCAGTACGCAATAATAACAAAATTTTGAAGAGTATAACATTTACACTAATATTAGTTGTCAATATGTTTAAGTATGTGCGGTCGAACGCATTAGTCCACAAAAGAAAACTTGAGGTTGAAGATTTGGTTGCCCAAGTTTTTCTTCAACAACAAGATAAGCTTTGAAAAAAACAAGGAACAAAATTTAGATTAAGATCGAATTTGTTTCACAGTTTTTTCCAACCTATAATCACTTAGGAATAACAAGATCATAACCACATCCTCTCTTTTTTAACACAATGCTACTAGTTTAACTCATATGATGTTTGCATCCAAAATTAATCATATTATGGCTCATTATAAATTTTTTAAAGTCTTTTCTCTTAAGGAAATGGAGAAGCATTTGCTGACATCAGCAAATATGGATGCATACGTGGCAGTGCCAGGTGATACCGTGTCCGCTATCGGATCCTCGTCGGATCTGACGCAGCAGTCAACAGAACCCTAAACCCGACGCAACGTGTCGTCCAATTTGTTGCCAGCGCCGCACATGCCACCGCCTTTGCTCATACACTTCTTATAAAAAGCTAGCATGGCCGTGACCGGGAGCCTCATCTGCTCTGATACTCTGTTACAATTTTCTCTCCTTAATTTTCTGGGATTAAACCTTCTTCCTCTCCTCTCATTTTTCTCTTGGACTTGTTCTTACTTCCATTCCATCCTCCTCATTTTGGGTGCATGTTTTATTGATAGTGGTTCATACATACAAACTGGTTGATACGCTAGGAGATCAGATCATTTAGATTGTTTGATTAAGGAAAATCAAAGATGATTGATAACATGGGAGGATCATTGAACCTTACTTCTCTGAATCATGTTTCGTTGGTGTGCAAATCCGTGGAGAAGAGCCTGGACTTTTACCAAAATGTTCTTGGTTTCTTACCTATAAGGAGGCCTGGCTCCTTCGGCTTCAATGGCGCCTGGTATATATTTGATTTACACATCTTATATTTTACTTGTCTTGTGGTAATTTTAGGTGGATATCCCTGCAAGTGAATGACATGATCCTGGAGGGATTAGAAACTGGTGGTATATATATTATGTTGTAGCTGATCATAAATTTGGATATGGTTTATGCAGGCTGTTCAACTATGGTATTGGCATTCATTTGCTACAATCTGAAAACCCAGAAATGATGCCTACAAAAGAGAGATCAATCCCAAGGACAACCACATTTCTTTCCAGGTAATTAAGTTCCCCCAAAAGAAATTAAACTATGGCAATTGCCGTTCTTAGCTTGTAAATCAGTGAAAGTTGCTTGCAACAAACTAACGAAGAAGTGCTTGTTTATGTTGGTTCTAGTGTGAAAGCATGGTTGCAGTGGAGGAAAACTGGAGGAGATGAAGATACATTACATAAAAAACCGGGTGGAAGAAGGGTGTGTTTGTAGACCAGCTCTTCTTCCAAGACCCAGATGGTTTCATGATTGAGATCTGTGACTGCGAGAACATACCGGTGGTGCCCCTCTCCGGCGAGCCGGTTCGGCTATGCAGCTCGGCCTGGGCTCAAGCGGACTCTGCCGGTCCAACAGAGCGGGCTCCAAGTGCAGCCAGCTCCCCTGGCGTCCGCGACCGAGGTGCCTGCCAGCTATGCAGACGGAGGGAGGAGTTCCTCCTGTCAATTGAGTCTCTTATCATTTGGTAATTGGAGTATACTTGGGACGAACGTAGATGTTGTCGGGAGTATGTTGTTCATGGCCAGCTTGCCAATGTTTGAACTTCTCTTCTTAGAGTTTTGGTGTGTTACTTCCATGTTTTTGGCTCGAAGCTATCAGGTCTTTGTCATGATTTGTTTGATGCTTGACATCACACCCGCGTTTAGGAGCATTAATATTTTGTAACTTGTAAGGGGTCATATATTTTATTATCCGTTTTAAGATTGCAAACGTTGGTCTCAAGTCTCTTCTTCTTTCGACAAGGAATCAAAAGACAAATGTTCACGGTTAATAAATAAAAATAACACGAGAGGATCTGTATTTGCTGAATTCATACAGTGACTCGGTACATCAACAAGCTAAACATGATTTTATAAAAACGCATCGAAACCTGAAATAAACATTACTCTAGTCTCTATGCCATTTTTTATTCTTATTCTCGTGGAAACAGATAAAAAAGCCAATAGAAAACAGATTGAAAAACTTTAATCTTCTCATAGTTTGCGGGAAAGAAATCGCACGTAAATGTACTGGTTGATGCAACAGGCAGCAAATTATATACCCCTTTCCAGCAAACTCTCATAGTTTTCAAGCGATGCCATCTGCTGCGTCTCCAAATGTCGCTTGAACCTCTGGATAAAAGCTTTGGGGTTCTTGTCTTTGTCGTTCGAGATCCCCATCGATCATCTTCAACTTCTGCTTCTCTATCACCGAAGCTCTCCTTAATCGAACATGAGTACGGCCACCGGTTTACGCTATCCGACCTGGGCACCACAGTTGTTACGTCCACCCTTTTATCGACCCTCGAGATGTGAGTAGACGCCATGCTTGTTTCCTTGATTGCGCCTGTTCAAAGAAAGACTAGTCCTGCTCTTATCAGCGTCAATCGCAAAACTATATACAGGCCTGGATGGAGAAGACCGGCGAGAAGGAAAGAATTGATCCATAGCTTCCAGCACAAGCGAGGTAGCCAGGCTTTCAGTTTGCTTGCATGTGCAAGCCAAGAGGTTAGCTCAGCGGGGGCACGACATTTATATGGGGGGCAATGATCCTAAAGCAACAGGTTTTGTTAATTGCAATCTACCATGCAGATCTTGAATAAGTTTCTTCTATAGGGTTGAAAATAACGGAGACGACAAAACAGAACAAATTAGATCGACCAAAAAAAGAATTCATAAATAAAACACAAGTTTTGCATTAAAGCTGGGCGCAATGTCAGAGTACATAGCAAGTAGGTACAACTTCATTTTACAACGTAGAATTCATAAACATGTGACATGAAGTCCTTGGACTGACTTGCAAAAAATGGAACATATTTATTGACTCATAAAGTTTCCCCATGTTTTATCAGGTAATACACAGACAAAAGAGAATTTATATAGTTATAACTTAAAACACTTAACAGCAAACAGTTGAAGCCAAAAGTGATGTATCAAACCTCCTCAAAAGATAATTTATGATGCCTGGTCTCCTCTTGATATTTAATTTTCCATCTATTCGTGTATTTACAAGGTGACAGGAGGAAAGCCAAAGTTGAAAGATTAACGAATTGATACCGCACTGTCCCAATGCGGCCCTTTGGGTTGATGACGTAAACGGGTCAATCCGAACCCACAGCAAGGAGAAGATAGAAGCAAGCAGAATTGCCCAGACAATGACAATGGTGGGAGTCCGATTTTGTCGGCCCAGTAGACCTACTAGGAAAGGATACAGATGGACAATGACCCAGAGTGCAAGAAAAGCTTTCCGAACAGGGGTCCCCATGATTGATACCCACTGTTTATAGCGTAAGAGACGCCTGCTACAATTCAATCAAGTTCACAACAAGAACAGTTGTTGGCGGAATGAGAAGAGAAGTCCACTTGAACACATAAAGCTCGGCAAAGTCACCATCCTCGTCGGAGGCTTTGGAAGTAACAGTAAAGTTTGTATCAATTCCAGCAAGTACCTTTAATAATCCTTGGAACACTGCAAACAGATGGGCTGAAGTGCCACCGATAACCCAAAACTGTTCATTCCTCCACCAGTCCTCGATTCCAACTCCACTCCACCTTAGTTCCAGAATTCCAGTAGCAAAGATGGAAACAAAAAGAAGAATGAACCACATGCTAGCAAAATTGCTTATCTGCAAATCCATCAGGGAAAATTTACTTCAATGAACAATGACCAAAAAGACATGAAAAATTGTTGGAGACATATCTCCAAAGAACCTTGTAGCATCTAAGTATACAAGATTAAATCAAGATAATGACCAACCAATAAAGTTATGTTCCTCAAAAGGCTGAATGAAAACAGTAGATCGATAACTGACCTCAGGGATGATAAATTTTCCAGTCAAAAGACAGATAGCTGGAAGTACACAATAAGCAATAAGCGGGATGGAGGTCAGAGGGTAAACAATTGTGTTAATGTAAGCCAGTCTCTCCAACAGTTTTAACCTTCCACTATATCCATACCATATGGGGCAATGCCTGCTCAATAAAATCTCAACAGATCCCAGTGCCCATCGAAGCACTTGGTTCAAACGATCAGAAAGATTGATTGGCGCAGACCCCTTGAAAGCAGGACGAAGTGGCATACAGTAAATTGAGATCCACCCTCGGGCATGCATTTTAAATCCAGTAAGAATATCTTCTGTGACAGAACCATAGATCCACCCAATCTGCTCGTTGTAGTTGGAAACAGTGAATAAAGCTCCAACATGAATAAAAAATAAAGAAGATAAACTCATCTATTCAAACAATGTCAGACCTCTTTGCCCCACTCAGACTTATCCTCGTAACCACAACTGATAACATGAATGGCTTCCTTGAGGAGAGTCGCCGGATTTGTTGAAGGCGGTATTCCACCCTGCTCCATGAAAGTGGATGCAATGAACACAGGGGATTGCCCAAACCTCTTCTCCAAGCTTTTTTGGGACATAAGAAGTGTTCTTTCATCATCATAACCTACACAAAATTAGTTTAAGTGAGTAAATATTAGAGAAAGAATGAAATAGAACTCTATTATCATTTGGCATATGTGATAGACACAAACATAAATGCTTGCACCGAAAAATAGAAGTTATACATGCTAACAAATATGTTGTTAACATATTGTTGATTATAGATGAACAGTCACTACAAATAATGACGATGGACAAAATGATAGTTAACATCTATGAGAGGAAGGATCTTGATATTTCAGTTCAAAGGTAAGTACAATATGCAATAGTCGGTGAAAGGTAAAACTTGGTTAGTCTTCTGAAGATAGGATAATAGAAACAAAAAAAATAACTATCCTTTATAACCAGCACAAATATGCATGCCACATGATAACTATTTTTCCTTTCATGCTTTTGATTTCTACGGGAAGCTCTTTTATCCAGATGTTTAAACTTCAATTTTTTTAGTATGTTCCATCAAACAGACAATTTGGTTTTGCCTTCAGGCATCTTGCAATATGTGTACTTTCAGTGGAAAAATAAAGCTATCAAGGATGAAACAACTGAAATACAAAAGCATATTTCATAAGTAGCAGAACACTAAGAGTTTGTTCTAAATTTGCAAGTTAATGTCCAATCAATGTCCAGTATGACATAACTTGTTCAAAATTTAAGTTCTTAGATAGACTTACTAATTGTTGCTCAGGCACTAACTTGTTCATAATTTAAGTTCTTAGATAGACTTACTAATTGTTGCTGTTCATAATTTAAGTTCTTAGATAGACTTACTAATTGTTGCTCAGGCACTAACTAACCAAGCAATTTAAAAAAAAATGATATCACTCCCTCCTCAAATAATTTATTGTAAAAAGGTACCATTCTAAAAGAGATGGCAGTACACAATATAGATTGGCCATACCTTCAACACCTTCATCATCTTCCGCGTTGAAGATGGGAATTGTAGATTCAGTCCTTTGCAATGCCCTTTTGCTGTCTATATACTTTTTATTATTACCTCTTCCCTTCTTCCTAGAGCCACAACAGCTCTTGATTATGATGTTTGGTTCAAGATCAGCCTCAGTTAGAACTGGATCGTACCCATATAAAGCTTGTCGATTGAAACAACATCCTGTACCCACGTATACCGGTCCTTGGATACCATCAAAACCTTTCAAGTTAATCTGTAAAATACAAAAATAGAAATTAATATTTTCCACTTACACAGTAAGCGATATTTGATGATTTAGGGATATGTCATACATCAAAAAACACAATATTGCGGTTGGCATATCGATCATGCAGATCAATCCCATCAAACCTCTGTGGGAACTGAACATAACAAGTTTTCTTCCCAAGAGCAGGATCCATCATAAAGCACATGGCCTCCCGCAGAGCTTTGCTGTTATTGAAATAGTGATCACAATCCACATTGAGAAGGTAAGCACCATTTGTCAACACCGCAGATACACGTATCTGCAAAACCAAAGAGAGTAGACATAATGTACAAGCAGAGTTAATCCAGTAATAAGACTAAACATAGATTAAGAGACAAAACAAACCAATGCATTCATGGCTCCTGCTTTCTTGTGGTGTTGAAAGCCTGGACGCTTCTCACGAGACACATAAACAAGCCTAGGAAGCTCATTTCCATCCGTGTCAAGCCCTCCACTATGGCCTAAAAAGACCTACATTTCATAAATTCAAATATAAGCTACGTGTCTTCACAAGTGAATCTAAAATCATTATTGATGGTGAAAATGTCACCTGAATCATCCCCGGATGATCTCTTGGATTGTTTCCTGGCCAGGGTGTTCCATCTTGCATCGTCCAGCCCTCCTCAGGCATCTTCTGAGCTTTTGCAACAAGAGCATTGATTTGTACTTTGAATTCTTCATATTCTCTCTGACAAAATCAGGACAATAAAATATATAACTTTTATGACCAACAAAAACAACATAGTACTTAAAATAGTTCACTCCCAGTTATAGAGTTGATTGCAATAGTAATCATGCCAGACTTACTTTCATAGCTCTGCGTTCTTTCACAAATGAAGGTTGAATTTTGTCTTTCAAGTAATCTATCTTCTGAGCAAAATAAAATTCAGGTGCCCTTGGCTCAATGTTGTGTTTCTTGCAGAAAGGTACCCATTTTCTTGCAAATTCAGCAGTCTCTGAGAGACACTCAAAGGTCAACATTGCAGATCCATCATCAGACACGTAGCAAGAAACTTTATCCACAGGATAATCCACTGCAAGAATGGACAAGACAGTATTTGCAGTGATCAGAGGCGGCTCCTTGAGAGGGTCCACAGTACTGACAAACACATCAACTGGAGCCAATAGTGAAGGTTCCCCTTCTCTGTCGTATCTGGGGTAAAAAGGCCAACATATAGCGAACTTGTTAACAAGAGATATGCAGGAACAAAAGAAAGTATGGGCATGGGAATATAAGTCAGTCTACTAACCTCAGAGCTAGCCTGTCAAGATAAGTTTCACGGTTAATGGGATACCACTTTGGAAACTGATCAAGCAGCCAAGATAGAGCAAACCAAATCTCACATATAACAGATACAAGCCACAATGCATATGCATCTTGAACAGGGTGAGTAACACGATACTGAAGGAAAAATCCTAAGATAATAAGCCGAAGAATGATCACAACTCGGTACGGGGTAAGATGGGATGAGGGTATTGGTACAACCCTGCTCAAAGGATGTCGTGCATCATCAGCCCTGTCAAAATTTTAGTAGAGTCAAAATTTCAGAAGCTTAAAAGGCAATCTAACCACAAAAGACTAATTTCGCCAAAACAACATGCATACATTTGGATATCTTCACCATTGGATCCAGTTCTCTCCAGGTCTCCCTTTCCTTCAGGATATTTATTTGTCATTTGCATGATATCTTTCTCTTGCTTTAGTTTCCAACCTTCAACTCTTTCCTTCCAATCAACATTCCCAAGCCCGTATGAGTTCAAGTCTTTTGACGGGTCAACAATTCTGACGGGAACTGGACCAGTGCAATAAGTAAAGTCATGAGCTTAAACATGATAGTGATGATAAGTAGGTTGTAGACTAGCTGGTAGAACAGGTTATCGACTACACAACATACCTGGCTGGGTTGGATCAACATAAGGGAGTGAATGAGCACGTTTTCCTCCTGGACCTAAGGGACCAGAAGTAGTATGAACAGATTGGTTATCAGGCGTCATTGGGATTTCTCCCGATACCTGCAAGGAGTAATTGACCATAGATATGAAGACATCATTAGTAAATGACAACATTTCGTATACAAAATCACTAAAAATAGCATAGTTAATTAACTTACTGGCTGCTCATTAGTAAGTAGCGGCATAGGGTCATGTCTAGCTGACAACGATAATTCAGAGTCATCTCGGCTCTCTGACTTCCAGTGACGAGTGGTTTTCCCATTCGGGTTCTTATAATTGAACTCATTTTCAAGGTCATCAATGTCATCTTCCTCATCATCTCCCTCCACACGAGGACTTCCTGTATATGACAAAGATAACCACAATATCTCTAAGCCAAACATCACACTCTTATTATGGAAGCAATTGGATGGAACTGAGCTGATCAAAAGCAGAAAAGAAAGAGCATGCCAAACAAACCCTTTTGCCGCCTGTATCTGGTCTTGCACTGCGGGCAACATTGATTCCCCTCCTTGCGTTCATAATCATAACAGGGCCGGCACACCGGAAATGCACACTCGTTGCAAGCAACGAATGGATCGCCGGTGGCCATAACTCCCACAGTATCACCGCAGATCTGGCAGACCTGACCGTTCAAGTTCTTCAACGGCTTGGGCTGCCACAACAAACAAACAAAGTACCATGAGATCTAAACTTCGCACGCCCATCACCATCACAAACCTACTTCTTCCAACACCAATCAAACGCACCAAAAACATAATAACTCCGAGTAGCGCGATTCGTCCTAAGAAGCAAAATGATCTAAAATGCACAGACATCTATTTTCTAAAAAATTGTGCTCAAACACAATGCAACAGCATCAAGATCGCCGCAACATGAAGCTAAAAGAAAAAAATCAAATCCTTCAATCAAATCAAATGGAGGAAACTAAAGTTAAGCTTTCAACGAACACACACACAAGGAAATAAACTGTCAAATGAAGAAGGAAAAAAAAAGATATAATTGCGTCGATAGAGAGAGGGGGAGAGACGAACCTCGTCATTGCCTTCGAGGCGAATCGTGACGAACTCGTTGCGGTTGTGGGATCCGGCGACCATGCCTCCACTCGCCGCCATCCCTCACCGTCTTCCTCAGAACTTCGCCGCCGGAAGAAGAGAATGGTTCGGAATTCAGAGCGACATGAGAAATGAGTAGGAGGTAGAGAGAAGGAGATGGAGATCGTCTTCTTCAGAGCTCGATCGGCGTCGTCTTCGCCATTCCCACTGCTATTCTCTCTTCTTCACCTGCTCCTATTGTTTTAATCATTTTCCCGGGGGAACGAGGCCGGCCGTCCGTGTTTACCGGCTCCTCCGGTTGCCGACTGCCCCGGCCGATCCGCACCGCCTGCGAGTCCGAGTTGCATTACCGTATATTCTGTATTCGGTCCGCGGTCCTACTCGTACATGCTACACTCATTATCTTTAAGTTTAGTATGGTTTATTAAGTTTGCATTATTCTAAAAAGAAATTATTTTTCATTGATTATCTGATTTTTCCATTGATCATTTTTAAAAAGATGTTAATTTATATTAAAAATTATGGTATTTTTACAACTTTTTTACCAAAAAAGGAGAGCTTTTTCAATATTACTTATTAATGGTGGGAGAATTAAAATTAATTATTAAACACAAAATGTTAATAAAATTATCTCAAATTTTATAATAACAATAATAAATAAGCAAATAAAATTCTTTTACCAGTCGGTCGGCTAGCCACCCAAAGTTAGAGCAGTCGAGATCTAATAACCTTGTCTCAAACGACTAAGCTAAGGGTCGATTAAGAGTCGACCCTATTTACATTTTTTAAATATTTTTAATAAAATTTATTTTATTTTTAATTAGGGTATTTTAAATAATTTGTAACTTTTTTCTCTTTTATATTGATTAGGTTTAATTTTCTCACTGGTCATAATAATAAAAAAATCTTCCTTTTATGATAAAAAACTATATTTTAACTTATATTTATTTAAATATTTATTATAATTTTTTTCAATATTTGACAAATTATTTTATTTGTAATTTTAAAATTTGCAAATAAGTTTTGGATAAAAATTAATTTTAACATTTAATAAAGCATTGGTTCAATTCAACAATAATAATTTAATCCAATAAAACAGCACTATTATGGGCAACTAACTAAAGTTAAATATGATAATCTTAAATAGGATTTGACTAAAGAGACTTAATTTTATTGTAAATGATTAATATTACGAGCATAATTATTATTTTAAAAAAACAACGTTATTATCCAAATTCAACCTTTGCTAAAATAATTAAATTCTCGCATGAGAGAACGCTTCTTTTAACTATAAATACTATATGCTAATTATTCTTAAATTCTAAACAATATAGTTGACCTTTCTAATGTTAATTGCCTACAGCACAAATACGTTATATAAAGTAAAGACTTTGCTAGTGAGGGCGGAGCTAGGCATTGTACCAGATGGTAGTTGGTATATCACTAGCTTGCTGTTCACAGTTGTTGGTGACCGGAAACAGCCGGTGAGCGTTGACGTGACCGCCAGGCTACACCCCACAGTATCGTCCAGATCTGTCGGTGCTCCGGTCCGGTTTCTTTCATTTTCTGGTTTTTACCGCCAAAATACCCACATATGATACTCTTATTTTTCTTGTTTATGCCATCCCACGTTTTGTTAACAATTATTTGTCATTGTGTTTTCCACGCTATTAAAGATTTAAAAGAACTTTAATTAAAAAACCTCGTTTATACAAATTTATTATAATTAATAAGTGTACCTCTCGTCGTGATCAAGTAATATCTCCGTGATTAGAATATCATTCCCGCGGAGAATAGTTAATCAATTAGTTAAAATTATCAAATTAAATTATCTAGAACAAAGGAAAAACATTTTTTTCTAATCAGAAATAAAATAAAAAGAGATTAGAACCTAATCTAAGAATTTGGCTTTCTCAATACGCAAAAAAACCCGTTAAACTAATTAATCGATAAAATAATTATAATCATAAAATTAATTATTACATTTCATGAGATGATAAAATTTTTATTGTATAATTACTCCCTTCCATGCACTAATCAACTATATTAAATCCCTTTAATATTGGATATCTATCTCGGTGTACTATCTTTCATGAATTTATTTAATATATGCATTAAAGCACATAAATTTCTTAATGTTAAATCCTTTTTTATGCATTATTTATAGTTTTAAACTGGCCACACAATTTCCTACAAGTTATATTCTGACACTTGTATTCAATTTATAGGTATATATTGTAGGTCCTCTACAAACAAGAGTATAACAAATTTATTATAAAATTATTTACCTCCACGTAGCCTCTCTCTTCAAAACATCACCATGTAGTAACAACTAATCAAATAAATAAAATCATTAAATACAACAAAATACAACTCTCATAAAAAACAATAATTAAAATTCTAATAAAAATAACTATTAAGTTGTTACTTCAAGGTTCATCATATATCTACAAAATAATAAAATCTACTTCATAAAATATAAAAATAAAACACTCAAAAAATGAGTATTTGAATAATTCATAATAATATTGCAATAAAAACAAAGAAAATAAAATAAGAAAAAATATTTGATCTTCAATGTATAATATTCTTATTTTTCAACCTCCTTTGGATCTTCAATCTCTTCCTTGATTTACCCCTAGTCATATATCTTTCTTTTGAGTATAAAGATGAACAATGGTGGTAAAGTGCAAGTAAACAAAACAATCTATACATAATTAATATACATATAAACAATTCTAACCGTACCATCTTTATAATAGGTAAATGCTTATTTTTCTCTTAAGTTGTTGGAATTATTCTTAATAAGATGTTAACTATAATTGAAAAGGTCTTATCAATGTAATCCATATTTAGAGAACCAAAACATCTAGAACCTCCAAAAGTATAAAGAAAAATAATGATTAAAATATCTTCAATTTCATGCATGAACATCTTTATTATAACTTTAAATATTGGGGTTCTCTATGCAGAAGTCAATTCTTTAAATTTGGAATTTTCTAAAATATTTTCGCATCTAGCGCCCAACCTTCACTAACTCGAGATGTAGCCTTTGTAAACCCACTATTTGAGTCAAAGTTTTACATTAAAAAATCAGGTTTAACCGTCAATTCAAATTGAGTCAATTTAATGACCTATATTGAGCCGAAGCTAATTGTGTGGTACGAATAATAAGGGTTAAGTATATTTGAGTATATGATGATAATATTAAAAAATAATAAGAAATGAGTTATCAGAGTATATAATAATATGCAATTATTTTTTATTTATTTAACCGTAAAATTATTTTTAGGCTAAATAACGTATTACGATGCATTATATAATAATTTGAGTGAGTTATTAATTATAGAACATGTTATTTTGATGTTTGGAATGTATTTATTTTATAGGATTTTTTCATATTTTTTGGTTTTATTTAATTTATTAAATATTAGTTATTATTTTTTACTCGAATCATATTTAAGTCAATTTTTATTTACTGAGAGTGTAACCCAAAGCCGTCACCCTGACTTTTCTCCCCTAACCTGATCAACTTTTATTTACAAAGTGTACAGGAGAATACGGCCTTTTGTGTCGAAGTCTGGTTTACTGGCAACTATTGCAGCTTTGCCATGTTTATGTTAGCCAATATACCTGTCGGACGCCTGCAGCAGAAGTACCAAGACAGTTAGATAAAGTAAATAGATGTAAGGATGAGTGTCACCACTGAAATCCTAAAAAATATGTTAAATTTTTAAGCTGCATGCTTGGGAAATGAAATTCTTGTCCATGATCAATGACCTTAGGAAGAATGAAAGCAGCTAGTTGAAGAAACGCTTCTACACAGCAGTTATAAATCAAGTTTTTGTATGGGCAGCGCCCACCTATGTGGCTGTAGTTGCTTTTGGTTTCTGAATCCTTATGGGGCTACCACTTGAATCTGGCAACGTTTTGTCAGCTCTTGCAACATTTAGGATGTTGCAAGACCCCATAAATGGCCTCCCTGAATTTATTTCCATGGCTATCCAGACAAAGGTTTCCTTGGATAGAATTGCATCACATTTTAGTCAGGATGACATCCACCTTGATGACAAGTTGGTTCAAATCACTTTCAATCTGTGTTAGCATTCTGAATGGTGTTTTGAAATAATGGTGTGACATTTTCCCCCAGTTGCCACCTTAAGACTTCTTGGACCACCCCTCGAAACAACAGTTCTTGGATGGAGGGACTTGTTGTGTCATAGATGCTGTAAGCTTCCACATGAATTTCTCCCAGCTTAATTACATGATAATCAACACGGCATTGACAGATACGGCTTTTGCTGGAAGGAACAGAGATGGATCACCATAATTGGTTTTCATCCTGATTTAATTATTCAGGATTAGTTTTGTATGATTCATGCCAATGTCTAGTGAAAGTGAAGGCAAGATATAATTTTCTTTATTTATTGGATTCTGGCCAAATATCTGGTCTTGGGAAGGTAGATATGTAGATTATATCGGAGACAAAGAATTATATGTGCTCTGCCGATGTTGTTGTATGTTTTAATACTCCCGTGCCCAAAAAAACCTAACTCCTTAATAAAATAAAATAAAAACGTAATTCAGAAAAAAATGACACTTACAAAAAAATCACCCGTTTACAATAATTAAAATCAAACACTAATAAAAATGAGCAATTTTATTTTCTTATTATGAAAGAACGATTTTTACAATTTGGTAGCATCATAGATGGGTTTTTTTTTGTTAAGATTGTTGATATTTAGTTAGATTTTTTTATAAATAATCTGTCACATAACATAATGTATTTAATAAAGGCTTCTTTGGAAGACATCTGCAAGAGTCACAGGTAATTACAAAAAAGTGATAATAGATCGAATAATTATTGTATCAAACTATAAAAACATGTGAGGGTAGGCATCGACAGGATGGACATCCAACAAGCCTTTGCCCATCTCCATCCAATTTTAGGAGGACAAAATATATTCGATGAACTAGTGTTCGACTTGTCCATTAGGCTTATACATGTTCATAAACTAGACGTCATTTTGTAAAAAAATTCTCGAGTTCTACGCTACTAGGGTTTGAAACTCAAAGATGAACATGTCCACGAACTAGTCATTTTTAAAAAAATTATCAAGCTCTACCCTAGTAGGGTTTGAAACATAAGTCGGGTTACCAACCATTTATTATCAAAACATTGGGCTACCCCTTTTTAATTGCTTACAATACCAACTATTCAAGTATATACTACCAATCCAGTGGACTACTCAATCTTAGCAAGATTTGATGTGATATAATATATTGAATCCTAATTTTATTCAATTAAACCAATTATATCATGTATTCGTATTTGTCAAGATTTTGGTATTGTCACTAGTAGAATTTAAAATTTATTATAATATACTAGTTTAAAATCAATTCGAATTAAAATTAACATAAGGAGATGTACTTAAAATTACCTTAAACAATTTTGCTTATACATGATTTATCAAATTATTATGTTTTAATCATATTAGTTTTACCATTTAATGTCTAACTTTAATTAACTAGTCATTTGTTTATATTAATTACTTATTTATTTTGGGATATTTTGCTTTATAAATACATATTGTTATTTTGTTAGTTATTTTAAGAATTTTTTTATTATATATATATATATGTGTGTGTGTGTGTTTGTTTGTTTGTATTAAATAATTATTAATTATAATAAATAAAATTTTGGACGCTCAGTTGGTCATTCTATCGGACGAAACAATGTGGAGGAAGCAATTGCTAGGTGAATTATTTTTTATTTTGATTAAATTCTGTCGGTAGGACATGATTATTATGTTTTAATCATTTTAATTTTAATACTTAATGTCTCACTTTAATTAACTAGTCATGGTATTTTGTTTATATTAATTACTTATTTATTTTAGGATATTTTACTTTATAAATTTATATATTTTTATCTTGCTAGTTATTTTGAGAATTTTTTATTATATATATGTTTATATGGATGTGAATGTAATAGACTGATAACAATGTTTTATTATTTTTTGTAATATACTTTAATTTTTAAAAATTTTAAATATATATTGAGTGTGTATATTAAAAAATTATTAATTATTATAAATAAAATTTCTAACAGTCGATTGGTCATTATGTCAGATGGAATAATGTGGAGGAATCAATGTCCACGTGAATTATTTTTTATTTGATTAAATTCGGTCGGACCTTAAACGTTTAATCCACGTGAGAGGCAATTTATATAAAAAAGAGTTAGGATTAAATTCCACGTGAAAGGCAATTGATATAAAAAGAGTTGGATTAAACATGTGGAAGGTGATTGGTACACAACAGCTTCAGAGTCAGAGAATTACCGCATTTGAGTTATTTGTTGGTCTTCTTGCTGGATATATGTTTAACTAATTGGCATTAAACTCTTAATTCACTTATACACCTTACTATTAAATGATAATTTTTCTTCTGGTGGGCGTTTGTGCCAGCGAAGGTCGCCTTCATTAGACATTTAGAAGTAGCTCAATTCTATTATTATTCATCACCTTCGGAGTTCAAATTGATTAATTTCACCTATATTATTTTAGTTTGAGTTTTGGTGGGTCCGAAAAAGGCTTTGAAAATTTTAGAAGCACCCTAGATACTTAACTTAGGCTTTGGTGGTATTTATCATGCACTTCTAAGACTTAAGATTTTGAAAAAAAATTTCATTCTTCAATTATGTATAGAAATGATAGAAATAAAATGATGACAAGTTTAGATATTCACTTAATTTTGTTAGGTATATGGACATTTCTTCTATTATTTAAAAATTTGCACTCCCAATGACTTTGACTTGGGAAAATTTGGAATAGGGATAATGAAAGAGTGGGCCATTACAAAACCTCTTGCTTATACTTCTTTCTTCGCGAATCAT
The DNA here is from genome assembly GCA_033002965.1 of Piper betle. NCBI lineage: Eukaryota > Viridiplantae > Streptophyta > Magnoliopsida > Piperales > Piperaceae > Piper > Piper betle. The sequence goes on from JAURVB010005765.1 coordinate 40,501, forward strand.
CACATCACCTTCCCAATTCAATCCCTTCTTCCTCTTTTACCTTACTAAATTCCTCATCTATGTCATTTTTCGCGTTAAAGACCTTTTTTTTGTGAAATTGTGCTATAAAATTCAGTATTAATCTCGCCAAAATATATTTCTTTGCTTCGAAATATAATGTAGTAAATCAAAAGTATAAAATTTTATTTATTAAAACATACTTCGATCTCGTTAGAATAGAATTTAATTGGATACACCGTTGTCAATATTTAATTGGACATTACATCATACCAAATGTAAAATTTGTCATATTTAGTTGTTTTAAAAAAACTTCATATTTAATTATTTGTTCATATATTTTGTATAGTATGTTGTTCATATCAACTTTAGAATTTGAACTTTTCAAGTTCATGTAACATTTATCTATTAAGTTTTTTTAAGAAAAAATATTTTAATTTTTATACTATTTGACACGAGAGAAACTAAAAAATAAAAGCCGTATATATATATATATATATATATTTATTTATTTATGCATACGCAGCACGCTTTGAGAAAAAATATATACCTCGTATAAAAAATCCTTCGTACATCTCCTTCATACTTGCCTCCCTCGTAGAATATCCCATTCTTGAACCCTTCGCAGGTCAAATCCGATTCCATGTTAGATCCAGAGCACACCTTGGATCGTACGACGACCATATTTGATTCACTTTTTCTTGTTTCCTCATCTAACTTCCCGTACAAATAACACAATCAGAACCAATCATTGATGACAGAAAACAGCAATCTGTAGACAATACATAGAGCGAGGTAAATCTATGACGACGAGGTTTTGTTTGTTTGGGAAGGAGTTGGAAGACTTGCTGAGCTTCGTCTTCCCCAACACCAGACCTTGTCCCGGTCCTACACACCCACCCATGACTCTTCCCTCCTTCCCTTAACCACCCCTTTCTTCTTCTTCAACCTCATAACATCACTCCCAAGCTTGCCATCCACGCCACCTTTCTCATATATATATATATATATATATATAACATTGAAGTAGATCACCTTCTCCTGTATCTATTGGATTCACTTCCGTATTTTATTTATATCTTATTATTATATACACAAAGGGAGGAGGAGAGGAGTTGGTTGCCTGGTCATGGCCATGGCCGAGGAGTATGGTGGTGGTACGACCATGCTTGGCTTGCAACTGCCCGTCTTCGTTCATGGTGTGTCTTCCTCCCCAACACCACACCTTGTCTGGGTCCTCCACGCCCACCCTTGACTCTTCCCTCCTTCCCATTATCACCCTTTTCTTCTTCTTCAAACTCATAAACCTCACTCCCAAGCTTGCCATCCACGCCACCTTTCTCATATATATATATATATTACATTGAATTAGATCACCTTCTCCTTTATCTATTGGATTCACTTCCGTGTTTTATTTATATCTTATTATTATATACACAAAGGGAGGAGGAGAGGGAGTAGCTTGCCTGGTCATGGCCATGGCCGAGGAGTATGGTGGTGGTACGACCATGCTTGGCTTGCAACTGCCCGTCTTCGTTCATGGTGTGTCTGCTGCTTTCCACCTCATTTTCTGTTTGTTTTTGCTGTTTTATTGTGTTTGGAAGCGGTGTGGGGATCATGGGTCGTCCAAGGAGATGATGGCCCAAGGGAGGAGGGTTTTGTTCTATAAGGCTGCCCTTTGGGCCTGCTCTGGCCTTGCTCTGGTTCATTTGTGTTTGTGCTTTGTTAACTATTACTGCTATGGTCTTGAATGGTCGTCTACCGCAAAGGTTTATGCTTTTTCTGATTTGGGTGTTAGAACCGTTGCATGGGCTGCTCTCTGGTTCTATCTGTTTCTTCAGTTCCATCCCTCGAATGAGCAGAAATTTCCTCTCTTTTTGAGCGTGTGGTGGTGCTGTTTCTTTGTGTTGTCTTCTGCTTGTGTTGTGTTTGATGTTGTTCTCCTGAAAGGGGAGAAGATTTTGTTCCCCAAGTTGTGCTAGATTCTGTTTCAGTTCTGGTCGGTGCTTTCTTGTCATATGCTGGGATCTCCAGGAAGGAGAGTGGGGAACAGGTTGAAACTCTCCAAGAGCCTTTATTGAATGGTAATCGTGTCAGTGAGTCGTCCAAGGAGAGTGAGCAGAGTAGTAAGAGTCCTTTCGCAAATGCTGGTGTCTTAAGCATCCTCACTTTCTCTTGGATGGGCTCACTGCTTAAAGAGGGGAATAAAAAGGCACTTGATATAGAGGATGTACCCTTGCTTTCCTCGTATGATAGCGTTGTGAATGCCTCCTCTCACTTCAATTCCTCCCTAGAGTCAGGGAGGAGTACTGATGGTACTGCTCCCTCGGCCATCAATGAGTATGTGGGTGCCTACAAGTTGGCCAAAGCTTTGCTTTATTCATCACAAGGTGAAATTTTGTGGACAGCCTTCTTCTCTGTCACTTACACCCTTGCCAATTATGTTGGTCCCTACCTTATTGATGATTTAGTACAGTACCTTAATGGTCGCCGGACATTTGCCCATGAAGGCTATACCTTGGTTTCTGCCTTTTTGTGGCCAAGGTTGTTGAATGCCTCACACAAAGGCATTGGTTCTTTAGACTAGAAAAATTTGGGATTCGAATGCGTGCTGCTCTTGTCTCAATGATCTACAAGAAGGGACTTTCCCTTTCGAGTCGATCAAGGCAAAGCAATACGAGTGGGGAAATTATTAATATCATGACTGTGGATGCTGAAAGGGTTGGCGATTTCAGTTGGTACATGCAATATATTTGGATGGTGCCGATGCAAGTGACGTTAGCTTTGCTGATTCTTTACAAGAATCTTGGGCTAGCCTCCCTTGCAGCTTTGCTTGCTACTATAGTTGTCATGTTAGTGAATGTGCCTTTGGGAAAACTTCAGAAGAACTACCAGGATAATTTAATGAAGTCAAAAGATGCAAGAATGAAAACAACCTCTGAGATCCTTAAAAATATGAGGATTCTCAAACTACAAGCTTGGGAGATGAAGTTCTTATCCAAAATAACTGCTCTCAGGACCACCGAAGAAAACTGGTTGATGAAGTTTGTTTATACATCAGCAGTGACTGATTTTGTCTTCTGGGGTGCGTCTACTTTCGTGGCAGTGGTAACTTTTGGAACTTGTATGATTATTGGAATTCCCCTTGAATCTGGAAAAATTTTGTCGGCTCTTGCGACATTTCGGATGCTGGAAGGGCCTATTTATGTTCTCCCTGAAACCATTTCCATGATTATCCAAACAAAGGTTTCTCTAGATAGGATTGCATCTTTCATTCGCCAGGAAGACCTCCAGCCTGATGTTGTAGAAAGAGTTCGAAAAGATAGCACTGATACCGCAGTTGAAATCAGCGGAGGGACCTTCTCTTGGGATCTTCCTTCAGAAAATCCGACTCTCAAGGACCTAAACATGTGTATATTTCATGGCATGCGAGTGGCTGTCTGTGGGACTGTTGGTTCAGGTAAGTCAAGCTTGCTGTCTTGCATCTTAGGTGAAATGCCCAAAATTTCTGGCACGGTTAAAGTGAGTGGAAGCAGAGCATATGTTTCCCAGTCTGCATGGATCCAAAGTGGAAAAATTGAAGAGAATATACTTTTTGGCAAAGAAATGAATAGGGAGAAGTACGAAGAGGTTCTCGAAGCATGTTCATTGAGGAAAGATTTAGAGATCTTACCATTTGGGGACCAGACAGTCATTGGTGAGAGAGGGATCAACTTAAGCGGAGGACAGAAACAGAGGTTACAAATTGCACGAGCATTATACCAGAATGCTGACATTTACCTTTTTGATGATCCTTTTAGTGCAGTTGATGCTCACACGGGTTCCCATCTCTTTAAGGTAGTGATTTCTTCCTAGTCAAATTTATATTTTGTTTGTAGATCTTATATATTTTAATGTGCTATGTAATGGGTTACATGCTTGAGGAAAAATGTTATTTCCCATGTACGAATTTGATTTTCAACTGCTTCTAAAATTTTCCTGTTTCCATTCAATGTGCTTGTAGGAATGCATAATGAAACTTCTACATGGAAAAACAGTCATATTTGTTACTCATCAAGTGGAGTTTTTACCTGCTGCTGACCTTATATTGGTAAGAGCTGTTGTCATTTTATTGGCATTGGTTAGAAATCCTTTTATTTGCTCCCTATATGTGGAATGTCTGTTTTTACTTCATTCTATTATTTCTATCAATGCATTGTCACGGTGAATGTTAATATATCTGTTTAATACCTTGCAACATTTCATCGCTCATCTACATATTGTCAATGAGCTTATGCAATGCAACTTTTCATGACCAGGTCATGAGAGATGGAAAGATTACCCAATCTGGAATATACGATGATATTTTGAGTGCAGGAACTGATTTTATGGAATTAGTTGGTGCTCACAAACAAGCATTGACATCTCTTGTGGAGACTGCTCAGAGTTCAGCTACTGAGCTAGAAGGTGAACCGAATGATGCCAAGGAGGGTAGTAAACCCTTCGAGACTGGAGAAAAGAAACAGGATGGTAAGGAGGGTAGAACTGACGAAATTGATGGAGAAAAAGGACAGCTCGTTCAAGAAGAAGAGAGGGAGAAAGGTCGAGTCAGTTTCTCAGTTTACTGGAAGTACATTACAGCAACTTATGGTGGAGCTTTTGTCCCAGTTATATTATTAGCACAGATTCTTTTCCAGGTCCTTCAAATTGGAAGCAATTACTGGATGGCTTGGGCATCTCCGGTTTCAGAAGGCATGAAACCTCCTGTTAGAGGCTCGGTTCTTATACTTGTGTATGTTGCGTTGTCCATTGGAAGCTCCTTCTGCATCCTTGCCCGATCTTTAAGCACTGTTACAGCTGGATATAAAACAGCAACAACAATGTTCTCCAAAATGCATCTTGCCATTTTTCGTGCGCCTATGTCATTCTTCGATGCCACTCCAAGTGGTCGTATCCTCAACAGAGTATGTGATAGCTTTTTTTTCATGAATGTGCCTTGTTTTACCTTTGTAGTGAGTGCCACTATCTGTTTTTAGACTTATCCTCCTTACTAGATTAGTCGACAGAGTTTTAAGATTGTTGCTCATGGGTCTTTTTGTATCATGTCAACAAATGTCAAATTAAGGGGAGAGTTTTATGAATAAAACTATCTCCTGAAACCAAACCAAAAATGGCTGGAAAAAATATACATTTGATGATTGGATCTTTTGTTTTTGTTGTTAAATGCTTCTTATTCAATTTCATTACAAAAGAAAGGTTTCTTTATGTCTATATAAATTTTTATTTTTTATTTTTATCTTTATTTTTTCTCATTTAAGTTCTACTGTGCAGGTCTCAACTGATCAAAGTGCTGTGGATCTAATCATTTCATCTCAATTAGAGTCATTTGCCTTTTTAATGATACAGCTTCTAGGAATAATAGCTGTTATGTCAGTGGTAGCTTGGCAAGTTTTTATCATATTTATCCCTGTGGCTGCAGCTTGCATTTGGTATCAGGTACTGAAATGGCTTTACATTGAATCTTTCCTGTCAGTTGGTTCATTGTAGGCAGCTAATTGAATTGTTCTTCTTTCTAAAGCAATATTACATACCAACGGCACGGGAACTATCACGTCTGATTGGTGTGTGCAAAGCTCCCAACATTCAGCACTTTGCAGAATCCCTGTCAGGATCATCAACAATAAGAAGCTTCGACCAAGAACTGAGATTCATTGATAGAAATCATTATTTAATCGACCAATATGGTAGTGCCAAATTTTATAATGCTGGTGCCATGGAATGGTTGCGCTTTCGGTTAGATATGCTCTCAAGTTTCACCTTTGCCTTCTCTTTGGTTTTCTTGATCTCTTTGCCGGAGGGAGTTATTGATCCAGGTAAATGATGTTTTTTGCAGTCCTGGTATAAGATGTTCATTTAAATCGTAAAGTTTCTCGTGGATCTGAATTTCAGTTGGTTTCTTATATTGTTATTTCTAGGAATTGCTGGATTGACAGTTACATATGGACTAAATTTGAACGTGATATTGTCATTTGTCATGTGGTTCCTCTGCAACCTTGAAAACAAGATTATTTCCGTAGAGAGAATTTTTCAGTACACTGACATTCCCAGTGAGCCTCCCCTTGTTATAGAAAATAACAGACCCGATGCTCATTGGCCTTTTCATGGTGAAATTGGCATATCGAATCTTCAGGTAATGTACGATTTATTTCTAACAATATAGCTGTTCAGTTTTGGTATGTCTGAGGTTCTGTGTATGTTACCCAATGAGGTGTTTTAAAAATCGCATGTTTGTGAGAATGGTGTAATGCTGCTGATTTAGGTCCGCTATGCACCTCAATTGCCACTAGTCCTTAAGGGGCTTACATGTACTTTTCCTGGAAAATTTAAGACCGGAATTGTTGGGAGAACGGGGAGTGGAAAGTCCACCTTGATACAAGCATTATTTCGCATAGTCGATCCTACTGCTGGCAAGATTATAATTGATGGAATAGATATATCAAGCATTGGACTGCATGATTTGAGATCTAGATTGAGCATTATTCCACAAGATCCTACCATGTTTGAGGGAACAGTTAGAAGCAATCTTGATCCACTAGAAGAGTACAGCGACGAACAAATTTGGAAGGTGAACTTCCATATATTTACATAGTGTATTCATTTTATTATACTCAATTATGCTATATGTTTTCATCTTCAATTTTTTTGTTCAGGCTCTGGATGTTTGCCAGCTTGGAGATGAAGTCAGGAAAAAGGAGGGAAAGCTAGATTCGAGTGGTTTGTTTTGTTGTTTCATTGATATTTTTAGGATTCAATTGTGCTGTTCCACTTTATTTCTCACTGGTTTTATGGACAAACAAAAACACCTGAATTTTTTCTTTGCATTTACCCTTGCAGTGACAGAAAATGGTGA
>JAURVB010005767.1:0-16801 GCA_033002965.1 Piper betle
TATTAAAACAAGATTTATTTTTGTGTACAACATGTAACTTAAGTAATACCCGGACCGGTTAGGGTGGGTCGTTACGGAGCCTTTATTTAGTTGAATAATTTAAAATAATTGTATTAGTAATATCTTTTATCAGGATAATATAAATCATTTTAAATAATTTAATTGAACGACTTAATTAATTAAATTTCAATTAATAATGATAATGAATAAAGATTAAAACTATAAATTAAATCTTCAAGATCGTGGTTAAGTAAATATCATCTCAACGGAAAATTTACTAATAATAATAATTAAATACTTGCATACTTGTTTATAAGTTAATAATTAATTTATCATTAGTGAAGTGTGAATTATATTTAGATAATTAATTTAAAATGTAAAGTAGGACTTAAATGATTATGTCACATGAATAATTTAATATTTAATATTGTTGAATGTAGCATGTTTTATGTTGTCGAATTTTAATAATGATATATATTAGTCATTTAGTTGCTACACATTTCTACTCGAATAAAATTATACTTATGTATAATTATATGTTCTCGTTTAGATTAAGATCGTTGGTCAGGGTTGCAGGTTCACTTATGAACTATCCAGGTCCGTATAATTATTTGAAATCTAGTATTTTCCCTTTGTGGTAGCCTTGGTCGGCTTGAGCCCTAATTCGACGACCATGCACCGAGTATAACCGGGGTCATGGAATTGAATAAGTCCGACACGAGGCTGCACCCTTTAAAATTACTATGTGGGAGTCTTGGTCGACTTAAGTTCATATCCGACCACCATGCGCCGAGCGCAAATGGGGTCAACTCAATTCAACACTAGGCAGCACCCCGAAAGATTGAATACCTGCCGCCATACCGAAAGGGTGACAGGGCGCAATGGCGCAAGACGGATCAATATGCACTAGCGTGTGTGCGCATGCATGACGTTGGAGCTGGATGGGGTCGCCACCCCTTCCTGCATAATGGGAGCTCAGCATAGGCTCATAACAACTAAAAGTCTTGAGAAATGATAATAGGGATTATATTGACTTGTTTCATTTAATTATACAGCTTAGTTGTTTTATCACTAACGCAGAATTGCCTCAGCAGGTGAGCAGCTTTGGACTGAGAATTAAGAGTGTGGTTGGTGGGTCTTTTACCAACCTATGGTTTGGCGAATTGATAATAAATTGGACTTCCTTTTATTGTCTTGCATTATAAATGTGGCTATGGGAAACGCTCAGAGACTGTGGGGCTTTATTTTTACGTATTGTCACATGCTATTAGAACATGATTTATTTTTGTAATTTATACATTTTCTAGACTTATTTATCGTGTTATGATTCATGTTCATAAATAGTATGTCTACAACTTTTAACTTTTTAAGTAACACCTGAGCTGGATCAAAGCCAAGTTTCCCACAAGCTCACACTTTATGACTGAAGTCATAACTGAAAAAAAACATATAAATGAACCATGATGGGAAAAAAATTTGACGTTTTTGTCAAATTCGAACAGAGAGAGTGTATTGGCTCAGATCCTGACGGCTATACAGGGACTGGCTCAAGCTTCAGAAAAGACAAATTTTGTGGTTCAAAATATTGTTCAGCGGTTACCAGGAATGGTAGCGCGAAATGGAGCCTCAAACTCAGTAGCGGGTCCCAACATCACCCTAGGCGGTGGTCAGGGTAGTGCCCAAGGGTGGGCAGGGTTAGCAGACCCGGGCGAGCGAGGGGAGCGTTCTAAACCGAGTGCCACCGGTAGTGCGACAAGTGTTGCCACCAGCAGTTGATGATAGTGACCGTTACACTGTGGAAAAGTTCAGGAAGAATGGAGCTGAGGTATTTATTGGAGGGATCAATCCAATGAAGGTGGAGAGCTGGATAGACATTACTAAAAAAGCTTTTAGGCTCTATCTGTACGACACCGCCATCAAGTAAGGTTGGCAACATGCATGCTCTAGGAGGAAGCATCTTACTGGTGGAAATCCATAAAAACCATATTCCATCGTTATGAGATTTCTTCCATCACGGGGGCAGAATTTGTGGCCGCTTTCAATGGACAATATTTTCCAGAGCCCGTTGTCCAAAAGAAAGCACTAGTGTAAAGACCGTGGAAAAAAATTTAATATATTCGACTCGGATAGGGAAGGATCGAACGTTAGAGAATTAATATTAATTATATTATATTCTCTACCCGGTTAAATATTTTATTCTTTACCCGGTTACCCGGTTAAAGGAATAAAATATGGCTGTTGGTGTGTTTTCAAATACCCTAGGCATTTTTGGTAAAGGAAGGTCATTTTTCATTTTATAAATTGTGAGGGTGGCGTCGTTATGCTCTCATCTTCTTCTCCTCTTCGTTACCGGAGCCGGTATCTTCCATGCTTGGGTAACCTTCCTATCTTCCTCTTCTTAATTTTCATGCATTCATATTTCTTTTTAATTGATAATAAGCTTGATAATAATGAGAAATCAAGTCTGAAATAAAAAATAAACAACAAGAACTAAACTGAAAACTGAAATCCCGTCCATGGCTGAGTAGTCTGAAAATTTGGCAAGATGAGCAACTGTAAAAATGTTTAGCAAGACATTCCTTCAGAACCACGCGTCCTCGCCATGTCCCTGGTTTCGAAGTGGTGGCGGAATTACATCTGGTTATGGGTGGAGTTGTAGGGAGCAGCGCTGTGAAGGAATTCTAGACATCTATACCAGTTCGCCTGCCAAGGCTCCCGCCGTGCATGCTCACAGCGCTTGGCCTTGACGTTGGGTTGTTGTGCAGGGAGAAGGGAAGAGTTCCCGGTAGTGCCGCTGGCCGAACGGAGTTAAATTTGCTGTCCCGGCAGTGGTACAGGCCAGAAGTCGGGTCTTGGTGCAGAACAGAGTTGAATGTGGATGGTTGCTGAAATGCCCGAGCTTTAGGCTTCCAATTGGGTTGCTAGGGAAGGGAAGCAATTAGGGAAGGAAGTGATCTGGTTTTGGGTTGAAGAAGAAGACGCCAAGACTGGTTTTTGGGTGCAAAGATGGAGTTTGGAGAAGAAGGGACGTTGGGGAAGAAGAAGAAGGCAGTTTTGTGAATATGGGTTGACTCGATACAATAATACTAACTGGTAATAAATCTTTAAAAATAATCATTTTAATGGGTTATGGGTAAAGTTAATAAACTAATTAATTATTGGACGAAATAGACACGGACATAAGTAACAAAAATACGGTAATGATAAATAGTCGATAATTAATCGGCACACAACAAGTGGTTAAATTAAACTGGAGGGTAATAAATGATTAATAAAATAAAGATTTTACCTTTACCATATTAAATTTAATATTAGGTAAATAAAGTGATTATTTTAATAACGAGTCAGTAATATAGAAAATGAGTTATTAAACTATAGCCGTGTAGCAATCACTAGCGTCGAACATAAATAACATAATAAAAATAAATAAAGTTCGGAATTTTATTGAGTCAAATAATTGAAAATAATTGTATTAATAATATTTTTAAATTAGAATAATACAAATTATTTTAAATAATTTAATCGTACAATTTATTTAACTAAGTTGCTATGAATAAGGATAGCGATTAAAGATTTAAAACTGTAAACTAAATTATCAAGATTATTGTTAAGTAATTATCGTCTTCAAATAAGTGTTAATTGTGATCTAGATTATTATTCTAAAGTAGGATTTAAATGATTATATCACATGAATAGTTTAATATTTAATATTGTGGAAATTTAATAGTGATATAAATATTAGTCGGATTAGGTCCCTCGTTCAGATTAGGATCATTGGTCGGAGCTGTGAGTTCAAAATATATAGGTCCGTATAATTATTTAAAATGTTGTATTTTCCCTTGTGGATAACCTGGTCAGCTTGAGCTTAGATTCGACCACCATGCACCGAGTGCAACCGGGGTCAAGGAATTGACTCAGTCTGACACGGGCTACGCCCTTAATAATCCAATAATGGACATGTCAGAATGGACCTGACAGCCATAATACAATAAATTGGACATGGCGGATTGGACTTACTAGCCGGTAATGGACATGATGGACTGACAGCCATAATACAATAAATTGGACATGGCGGATTGCACTCGCCAGCTAATTACTAACATGGTGGATTGGACTCACCAGCGGATAATGGACATGGCGGATTGGACTCGCCATTCTGTTATGGACATGATGGACTGACTCATCAGCCAATAAATTGGACATGAGGGATTGGACTAGCCAGCAAATTACGGACATGGTGGATGGACTCACCAGCCGATAACGGACATGGCAGATTGGACTTGCCGACCGGCTATGGGTCCAAGACTGTGGGATAATTATTTCATACATTGTCATTTGAAACATAAGTTCTTTTGAGTTAGAAATGCTAGACTTATTTGCTTTCATATTATTCATGTAACCTTTTAAGTAACACCCGGTCCGGTTAGGACTGGTCGTTATAGGGTTGGTTTTGTTAAATTTTGAGTAACAACTAGCCAGCAAGGCCCACAATGTTGTGAAAAATGGCGGGTCGTTACAGGTGATATCAGAGCACTAGTTTCCCACTAGTTCACATTTTATGACTAAAGTACCTTGTTGAAAAGTCAAATAATTATCTTTTCCCACAGTGTTGTGTTATTAATTGACAAATGCATTCGCTAATAAACCTAAGTCAAAACTGAAACAAGAACGTATAATGAACCATGATGGTTCGATGTTTCAGATGGCAGGCACACGTAGACAGCCAAGCCGATTTCCGCAGTCAATTTTGAACACAGAGAATGTGTTGGCCCAGATCCTGACGGCCATACAGGGACTAGTGTAGGCTTCAAAAAATACAAATTTTGTGGTTCAGAATATCGTTTAGTGGTTACCAGGAGTGGTATCAAGGAATGGAGCCTCAAACTTGGCAGCGGGTCCCAGAATCACCTTAGATGATGGTCAGGGGAGTGCCCAAGGGGGAGCAGCGAGTCCCAAAATCACCCCAGATGGTGGTCGGGGAGTGCCCAAGAGCGGACAGCAACGAGTCCCAGAATCACCCAGATGGTGGTCAGGGGAGTGCCCAAGGGCGGGCAGGGTTAGCATACCTGGGCTAACAAGGTGAGCGTCCAAACCCAGTGCCACCAATAGTCCGACCAGTGCCACCAGCTGTTGATGATAGTGACCGTTACACTGTGGAAAAGTTCAAGAGGAATGGGGCTGAACTATTTGTTGGAGGGATCGATCCAATGAAACGGAGAGCTGGATTGACATTACCGAAATAGCATTTAGAGCTCTGTCGGTGCCCCACCGCCATCAAGTGAGATTGGCAACATGCATCTTCAAGAGGAAGCATCTTACTGGTGGAAATCCATGGAAAAAAACCACCTTCCATCGACGTGAGATTTCTTCCATCACGTGGGCGGAATTTGTGACAGCTTTCAATGGACAATATTTTCCAAAGCCCGTTGTCCAGAAGAAAGCACTAGCATTCGCTAATTTGGTTCAGGGGAGGATTCAGTCAGGGAATATGTGTATTCCTAGAAGAACTTACAGGGTTACCTCCTAAGCGGGCAGTGGAGTTTGCCATTGACTTAAGCACTTGGAACAACACCAATTTCTAAAGCACCACACCGCATGGCTCCAGCAGAACTCAATGAGTTAAAGAGTCAACTAGAAGAGTTGTTGCAGAGAGGCTTCATCATACCAAGTACTTCACCCTGGGGAGCCCTTGTTCTTTTTAGAAGAAGAAAGATGGATCACTTCGGCTGTGTATTGACAATCAAAAAATCAATCAAGTGACAGTCAAGAATCGGTACCCCTTACCGAGGATTGATGACTTGTTTGATCAGCTAAAAATATCCGGAATATTTTCTAAGAAAGACTTGCGGTCTGGTTATCACCTGTTGCGAGTAAAGGAGTCAAGTTGAATGGAGTAGTAAGTGTGAGGAGAGTTTCCAGTCTCTAAAGAAGAGTCTAACAACTGCTCCACTCTTGACACTGTCCAATGGTAATGAAGGATTCATAGTCTTCAGTGGTGCGTCTCGGTTGGGTTTAGGATGCGTCCTTATGCAAGAAGGTAAGGTGGTGGCCTATGCCTCCCGTCAATTGAAGATTCATATGCAAAATTATGCAACCCATGACTTGGAACTGGCAGTAGTGGTTTTTGCTCTGATTATTTGGAGACACTACTTGTATGGAGCCCAGTTCGAAGTCTTCACTGACCACCAGAGTTTGAAGTATATTTTCACCAAGAATGATCTTGACCTTCGACAGAGGCGGTGGATAGAATATTTGAAGGACTACTACTTCCAAATCTTATACAATCCAGGGAAAGTGAATGTGGTAGCCAACGCGTTGAGTCAGAAGGGCAAAGTGGACAAAAGTCGGCAGCTAAAGCTAGACTTTGGGCCATGTTAGTAGAAGTGGTAGCTATCAACCCGGTGGAGCAACTAACAGGTTTACTGGCAAACTTGGTTGTTTCCAATGATTTAGTTGATCGTGTTAAGCTAGCACAAATGGGTGATGAGAAGCTGAATAAAATGTTGGACAAGATTCCTGACATTGTAGCTGATTCAAATAGTGTGATCAGATTTAGAGGAAGGTTGTGTGTACCCAAGGACAATGCACTGAGGCGGAATATCTTGGAGGAGGCTCATCGCTCAAAGTTCTCGATACACCCTGGAGTTACTAAAATGTATCAGGATTTAAAGCGAACCTATTGGTGGATTGGGATGAAGAGGGATGTTGTGGATTTTGTCTCTAAGTGTTAGATTTGCCAATAGATCAAAGCCCAACATCAACTACCTCGAGGGACTATTGCAACCTTTAGAAATACCAACGTGGAAATGGGAGTGTGTCACATGCAATTTTATTTCAAAGCTCCCAAGAACTCAAAAGAAGCATGACTCCATATGGGTAGTTGTGGACCGACTAACTAAGGTAGCTCACTCATCCCCACGAAATCAATGAGAACGGCGGAATACCTGGCTGGATTATATGTTGACAATATTGTCGAATTGCATGGGATTCCAAAGGAGATAGTCTCCGACCGCGATCCCCTATTCACCTCACATTTCTGGGAAGTTTTCCAAAAAGCCATGGGAACTCAAATTAAGTTGAGTGCAACATATCATCCCCAAACTGATAGGTCAGAGTGAGAGGACTATTCAAACTTTGGAAGATTTGTTAAGAGCTTGCATTCTTGACTGGGGAGGTGACTGGGAGAAACACTTAGCCTTGGCTGAATTCACCTACAATAACTCTTACCAAGCTAGTATAGGGATGGCACCATTTGAAGCCTTATATGGTAGGCCCTGTAGATCTCCATCGTGCTGGCTGGAGTCTACCGAAGCAGTCATAGTCGGGCCAAAGATGGTGAGGGAAGCAACTGAAAAGGTGAAACTCATTCAGGAAAGACTTAAGGCAGCTCAGGATCGACAAAAGAGTTATGCTGATACTCGAAGGAAGGACCTAGAGTTCCAAGTTGAGGAGTTTGTGTACCTAAAGGCACCTCCTACGAAGGGGATGTTCAGATTTAAATTACGAGGGAAGTTGAAGCCAAGATTCATAGGACCACTCCCAATCCTGGATCGAGTTGGGAATTGTGCATATAGATTATCATTGCCACCAAGCCTAGTTGGAGTACACAATGTTTTCCATGTGTCAATGCTAAAGAAATATGTACGGGATGACGATCATATCATCACAAATTTTGAAGATTTAGATCTACAATCAAATTTAACCTATGAGGAAAGGTCGATCCGCATACTGGCAAGAGAAATAAAGACACTCAGTAACAAGGAAATTCCTTTGGTAAAAGTATTATGGAAAAATCAGGGGTCAGAGCAAGCTACATGGGAGACTGAACAAAAAATGACAAGGAAATACCCTAGCCTTTTGGTGGCATAGGAGCTTTATATTGTAGTAGCATGAACTGATCCCGAAGAAAAATAAATAAAGTTAATCATAATTGTTCTATTTCCTGTTATGATATTCCGGGGACGAAATATTTTATGTTGGGGAGATTGTAAAGACCACGGAAAAATTTTTTAATACATTTGACTCGGGCAGGGAAGGATCGAATGTTAGAGAATTAATATTAATTATATTATATTCTCTACCCGGTTAAATATTTTATTCTTTACCCGGTAACCCGGTTAAAGGAATAAAATACGACTGTTGGTGTGTTTTCACATACCCTAGCCATTTTTGGTGAAGGGACGTCATTTTTCATTTTATAAATTGTGAGGGTGGCGTCGTTATGCTCTCATCTTCTTCTCCTCTTCCTTACCGAAGCCGGCATCTTCCATGCTTTGGTAACGTTCCTATCTTCCTCTTCTTAATTTTCATGCATTCATATGTCTTTTTAATTGATAATAAGCTTGATAATAATGAGAAATCAAGTCTGAAATAAAAAATAAACAACAATAACTAAACTGAAAACTGAAATCCCGTCCATAGCCAAGTAGTCTGAAATTTTGGCAAGATGGCCAACCGTAAAAACGTTTGCAAGGCATTCCCTCACAACCCTGACGTTCTCTTGCTGCTGGGTCGAAGGGAGGGCTCACCATGTCCCTGGTTTCCAAGGGGTGGCGGAATTACAGCTGGTTATGGGCGGAGTTGTAGGGAGCAGCGCTGTGGAGGAATTCCAGACATCTATACCAGTTTACCGGCCAAGGCTCACGCCGTGCATGCTCACAACGCTTGGCCTTGATGTTGGGTTGTCATGCAGGGAGAAGGGAAGAGTTCCCAATAGTGCTGCTGGCCAGAAGTAGCGTCTTGGTGTAGAACAGAGTTGGACGTGGATGGTTGCTGAAATGCACGAGGTTTAGGCTTCCAATTGGGTTGCTAGGGAAGGGAAGTAATTAGGGAAGGAAGTGATCTGGTTTTGGGTTGAAGAAGAAAACGCCAAGACTGGTTTTTGGGTGCAAAGATGGAGTTTTGAGAAGAAGGGACGTTTGGGAAGAAGAAGATGGCAGTTTTGTAAATATGAGTTGACTCGATAAATAATGCTAACTGTTAATAAACCTTTAAAAATAATCATTTAATGGGTTATGGGTAAAGTTACTAAACTAATTAATTATTGGACGAAATCGACATGAACATAAGTAATAAAAATACGGTAATGATAAACTGTTGATAATTAATCGGCACACAACAAGCGGTTAAATTAAATCAGAGGGTTATAAATGATTAATAAAATAAAGATTTTACCTTTACCATATTAAATTTAATATTAGAAAAATAAAGTGATTAGTTTAATAACGAGTCAGTAATATAGAAAATAGGTTATTAAACTATAGTCGGGTACGAATCACTAGCGTCGAACCTAAATAGCATAATGAAAATAAATAAA
The DNA here is from genome assembly GCA_033002965.1 of Piper betle. Lineage (NCBI taxonomy): Eukaryota > Viridiplantae > Streptophyta > Magnoliopsida > Piperales > Piperaceae > Piper > Piper betle. The sequence goes on from JAURVB010005767.1 coordinate 9,317, forward strand.
GTTCAAAATTTTATTGAGTCGAATAATTTAAAATAATTGTATTAATAATATTTTTTAATTAGAATAATACAAATTATTTTAAATAATTTAATTGCACAATTTATTTACCTAAATTGCTATGAATAAGGATAGCGATTAAAGATTTAAAACCGTAAACTAAATTATCAAGATTATGGTTAAGTAATTATCGTCTTAAACGAAAATATCCTAACAATAGTAATTAAATATATGTTTATAAGTTGATAATAATTGTATTATTTGTTAAGTGTTAATTATGATCTGGATTATTAATGTAAAGTAGGATTTAAATGATTATATCACAAGAATAGTTGAATATTTAATATTGTTGAAATTAAATAGTGATATAAATATTAGTCATTTAGTTGCATGCATTTCTACTCGAATAAAATTATACTTTTGTATAATTTTATTCCCTCGTTCAGATTAGGATCATTAGTCGCAACTGCGAGTTCGAAATATCTAGGTCCGTATAATTATTTAAAATGTTGTATTTTCCCTTGTGGATAACCTGGTCACCCTGAGCCCAGATTTGACAACCATGCACCGAGTGCAACCGGGGTTAAGGAATTGACTCAGTCTGACACGGGCTACGCCCTTCATAATCCAATAATGGACATGTCAGAATTGACCTGACTGCCATAATACAATAAATTGGATATGGCAGATTGGACTTGCCAGATAATTATAGACATGGTAGTTGGGACTCACCAACCGATAACAGACATGGTGGATTGGACTCGCCAGCCAGTAATGGACATGATGGTCTGACAGCCATGATACAATAAATTGGACATGGCCGATTGGACTCGCTAACAAATTACGGACATGGTGGATTGGACTCACAAGCTGATAATGGACATGGCTTATTGGACTCGCTAGCCGGTAATGGACATGATGGACTGACCCATTAGCCAATAAATTGGACATGGCGGATTGAACTCGCCAGCCGGTAATGGACATGATGGACTGACCCATCAGCTAATAAATTGGACATGGCAGATTGGACCGCCAGCCAATTACGGACATGGTAGGACTGACCCATCAACCAATAGATGGAAATGGTGGACTGACCCGTCAGCCAACTAATGGATATGGTGGATTGGACTCACCAGCCGATAACAGACATGGCGGATTTGACTCGCTAGCACGTAGTGGACATGATGGACTGACCCATTAGCCAATAGATGAAATGACCTAACAGGCGGCCCTCCGCATGACCTGTTTGCCTGGTTTGCGGTCTGCCTAATCGCAACCGCGTCCGCCAGCCCGTGACCGTGTCCGGCTGGTCATGCCCGAGCCCGTGTTTGCATCCGTGTACAACTACCGTGTCAGCACTGTTCATTGACTCGACTTAGTCAACTCGGTCGACTTGCACGGGTTGACTCGGTTTGCCATTTCAGCCCGATTTCAGTCTTTTGACTGTTTTTGGTTATTTGAAAACCCTTACATTAGTTTAGATGCATAATCACATTGTATAGCATGATTGGATGTTATGATGATTTTCTTTATTTATTGTTTTATTTATTTATTTGAATTTATATGTTTATTATATATGATGAATGTTAGATGATTACTTGTCATTATTATTATTATATTTATTTATTAATATTAGTCTTAATTTGTTTATTAAATTGTAAATTTATTTATTTATTTATTTTATTTATCTATTTGTATGTTTGCGTGTATGCTATTATTTATTCGTATTTAATTATGCATTCTTATATTGTATAATGATGATATTATTATTATTCATTATTAATTAAATTTAGATATTTATTTATTTATTTATTTATCCATTTATACAATGATTATGTATTTATTTGTTTGATTGCTTATATGATAACTAAAACAAGTATATATGATCTTTACTCGTGTTTGGTCATTTACGTCTATAGTATATGATATTATTATTTCATGATTAGAGTGTTGATTGTTTTTATATATTCATTATCTATGTATTTATTCATGATTGTATGTATTTATTTATTTATTAATTGTTATTAGTTATTTTCTTTTTATGATCTCGATTTACGTGCTGTATGTTTATTTAGTGTAGTCCTTTTTTAAGGATGTATTGATGATATGAGCACACACCACGAGCATGCATCATATAGGGGCATTAGTATTTTACCTAGCAGTGGGTTCCGATGTAGGTACACTTGGAGCTTGGACCACAGGTCCGTAGGATTCTCTACCTCTGCTTGACTCCTTGAGTGTCGAGTTTTATCGTGTTTTATACATAGGGCAGCATCGGCGGTGTTTTATCGGATCCCTCCGATGTCGGGCCATTTAGCCGTGTTTTCTACACATGTTTAATAAAACTATAAGGATATGATCCCTTGTTGGTTTTCGAACTGAAGTTCCAGAAATTTATGATATAAGCCTCTTTCCTAAGCTTATTATATAAATACGCGCATTTTAATGGATTTCACGAATAAGAGAGTGAGCGTTATGGAGATATGTATGAATCGCACTAGTACTCCTTCAAACCATGAGGTAGTGCGGTGTATGATGGTACTGTGTAATGCAGTGCATTTCTGGAATATGTGGCACTAACTTAACTGTTCCTTTTGCCACTGGAGTACCGTGGCAGGTGATATGGAAGATGTGAGGGCGTAAGCGCTGTATGTATGTATGAATGTGATTATGAGCCGTGCATGCGAGCCGGCAATTGCTTAAGTATGTTTGCTTACTGCCCGTGTAAGACTATCTTGAAGTTTCATAAGTTTTCGTGGGTAATGGGATACCCATTTGCCAGTTTCTATTAGTTATTTTTGGACCAGTAACATTCGTTACTGAAGTTTTCATATAATATATGTAGGTCTTGTAAATCCTAAATCGACTTCGGTGGAAGGACACATAAATGCAACACACACTTGAGGTAGTGCATTTATTTCTTTTCTTACTTTTACTTATATTTGACGTGTTTTGATACCTATTTTATAGTGCCTTCCATTCTCATGACACCAAGAGGGTTGTTTTCATCCATTTCATCGATCAAGTCATACCGATCGACAACTTTAAACATGACTCGACTCGATCGTAACATTTCTGATTTGGTTCTTAAGTGAACTAAAATTGGGGTGTTACAAACCTACTGGTGGATTGGGATGAAGAGGGATGTTGTATATTTTGTCTCCAAGTGTCAAACTTGCCAATAGAACAAAGCCCAACATCAACTACTGGGAGGACTATTACATCCTTTGAAATACCTACTTGGAAATGGGAGTGTGACACATGCGATGTTTATTTGCAAAGTTCCCAGGTACTCCAAAGAAGCATGACTCCATATGGGTGGTTGCATGGGGACAATATTGTGAAGTTGCATGGGATTCCAAAGGAGATAGTCTCCAACCGCGATTCCCTATTCACCTCACATTTCTGGGAAGTTTTCCAAAAGCCATGGGGACCCAAATTATGAGCACAACATATCATCCCCAAACTGATGGTGAGAGTGAGAGGACTATTCAAACTTTGGAATATTTTTTAAGAGATTGCATACTTGACTGGGGAGGTGATTGGGGGAAACACTTAGCCTTGGTTGAATTCACCTACCATAAATGAGGACGGCGGAATACCGGACAGGATTGTATGTCGACAATATTGTGAAGTTGCATGGGATTCCAAAGGAGGTAGTCTCCGACCGAGATACCCTATTCACCTCACATTTCTGGGAAGTTTCTTAAAAGCCATATGGACCGAAATCATGCGAGTACAGCATATCATCCCCAAACTGATGGTCAGAGTGAGAGGACTATTCAAACATTGGAAGATTTGTTGCGAGCTTACATTCTTGACTGGGAAAAACACTTAGCCTTGGCTGAACTTACCCACAATAACTCTTATCAAGCCAGTACAAGTCTCCATTGTGCTGGCTGGAGTCTACTGAAACAGTTATAGTCGGGCCAGAGATGGTGAGGGAAGCAACCGAAAAGGTGAAACTCATTAAGCTAGAAGGCTTAAGGGCAGCTCAGGATTGACAGAAGAGTATATGCCGATATTCGAAGGAGGGATCTTGTAACGACCCGCCCGAACCGGACCGGGTGTTACCTAAAAATATAATTGATGTAACGATAATATTCCAGAACATGAATTGAAAAACAACAAATAAGTCTGGCAATATATAATATAAATCATAACAATAAATCATGTTCTCTAAAATATAAAATAACCGTCCCACAGTCTCGGACCGTTTCCCATAGCCACATTTATAACACAAGAGAATAATAAGGAAGTCCAATTTTTATTATCAATTCACCAACCTGAGTCACTTTTATTCTTCAGTCCAAAGCTGCTCACCTGCGGAGGCAATTCCGCGTTAGTGATAAAACCACTAAGCCGCATAATTAAATGAAACAAGTCAATAAAATCCCCATTATCGTTTCAAGAGTCTTTTAGTTGTTATGAGCCTATGCCGAGCTCGTTATATGCTGGGAGGGTGGCCACCCCATCCAGCTACCATCCCATGCATGCGCACACACGCTACGTGGCCCACGACCTATAGTTACCGATGTTTGCCATTGACTCACCCTCTCGGTATCACAAGTGCATAATGAGCCGTCTTGCGCCATTGCGCCCTGTTGCCCCTTTCGGCATGGGGACAGGTGTTCAATCTTTCAGGGGTGCTGCCTTGTGCCGAATTGAGTCGACCCCGGTTGCGTTCCAGCGCATGGTGGTCAGATACTCAAGTCGACCAAGACTCCCACATAGTAATTTTAAGGGTGCGGCCCCGTGTCAGACTGAGTCAATTCTTTGACCCCGGTTGCACTCGGTGCATGGTGGTCGAATCTGGGCTCAGGCCAACCAGGGTTGCCAATAAGGGAAAATACAACATTTCAAATAATTATACGGACCTAGATAGTTCGTAAGTGAACTCGCAGCTGTGACCAACGATCCTAATCTGAACGAGAACATAAAATTATACATAAGTATAATTTTATTCAGGTAGAAATGCATGTAACTAAATGCCTAATATATATATCATTATTAAGATTTGACAACATAAGTATGCAACCATTCAAAAATATTAAATATTAAATTCTCAACAAATCTAGTGAGATAATTAATTATTCATGTGATATAATCATTTAAGCTCTACTTTACATTTTAAATTAATTATCCAAATCATAATTAATACTTAACAATTGATAAAATAATTATTAACTGATAAACAAATATTTAATTATCTATTATTAGTATATTTTCCTTTGAGATGATAATTACTTAACCACGGTCTTGATGATTTAGTTTACGGTTATAATTTTTTAGTCGCTATCATTATTAATAGTAATTTAATTAATTAAGTCATTCGATTAAATTAATTAAATTAATTTGCATATTCTAATTCAAAGATATTACTAATACAATTATTTTAAATTATTCAACTCAATAAAGGTTCGAACTTTATTTATTTTCATTATGCTATTTAGGTTCGACGCTTGCGATTTTTACCCGATTATAGTTTAATAACTCATTTTCTACATTACTGACCCATTATTAAAATAATCACTTTATTTACCTAATATTAAATTTAATATGGTAAAGGTAAAATCTTTATTTTATTAATTACTTATAATCCTCCGATTTAATTTAATCGTTTGTATTACGCCGATTAATTATCGACCGTTTATCATTACCGTATTTTTTTATTACTTATGTCCATGTCGATTTCGTCCAATAATTAATTAGTTTAGTAACTTTAACCCATAACCCATTAAAATAATTATTTTTAAAGATTGATTACGAGTTCGTATTATTTTTAACTCGAGTCGATATCGAGTCAACCCATATTTACAGATTTGCCATCTTCTTCTTCCCCAACGTTCTTCTCTTCTCCACCTTCATCTTGCACCCAAAAGCAGCCCATTTCCTTCTTCTCCAACCCTTATCTTAGCACCCAAAACCAGAATCACGTCCTCCATCAACTTTAACCTTCTACAGCAACCAATTGGAAGCCTAAAGTCCATGCTTTACAGCAACTACCCAAGTCGAGCTTGTCCTGCACCATGCCGCGTGACTCCTGGCCAGCAGCACCGCCGGGGACGCAAGGCGACCTCCGTCCGGCCAGCAGCACCACCAGGAACTCTTCCCTTCTCCCCGCACGACAACCCAACATCCCGGCCAAGCGTTGTGAGCATGCACGACGTGAATCTTGGCCGACGGACTGGTACGGATGCCTGAACTCACCCACAGCGTTGTCCACCATCCAAACCCCATCCTAGAACTTCTAAGACGCTAGAGACTGCAATTCCCTTATCCTAACCCAACCAATTACACAGCATAGGACGTTGATGAAGCAACAGCACAACAAAACGATCATGAACTGGTGAAACAGCAGCAAGTTTACATGACGCCCATGAATGGAGGAAGTAGCAGAACTTTACATGATGATCATGAATTGATGAAGCAACAGAAATTAGCATGGTGATTAAGAAATGCATGAAAACTAAGATTTGGGAGATAGGAAAGTTACCCAAGCAATGGAAGAAGCCACACCTGTAAGGAAGAGGAGAAGAAAATGTGAATGAAGGCTAGGGTGGAGGATGTCCTTCATAAAATAAAATGAAATGATGGCTAGGGTATGTGAAAACACCCGTATTTCACTTAACCGGGTAACTGGGTAAATAATAAAATGGATAATATAATTAATCGGGTAAAAAATATAACACGTTCGGTACCTTCTCAGACTGCGTCCGTGTCCATATTATTATTATTATTATTATTATTATTATTATTATTATTATTTTCCCACAGTCTTTACAATCTCCACAACTTAGAAATGTTTCATCCCCAAAATATTATAACGACAACAGTATAATCATGATATAATTTTATTTCTTTAGTATCGGTTCATGCTATTACAATAATGAGAATCGTATGCCCCAAATAGGCTAGGGTATTTCCTTGCCATTTCTTGTTGAGTCTCCCATGTAGCTTCCTCTGATCCCAAATTTTCCACAATACCTTTACCAAAGGAATTTCCTTGTTCCTGAGTGTCTTTATTTCTCTTGCCAGGATGCGGATCAGCTTTTCCTCGAAGGTTAAATTTGATTGTATCTCTAAGTCTTCAACATTGGTGATGATATGATATTCATCTCGTACATATTTCTTTACCATTGACACATGAAAAACATTGTGAACTCCAAGAGGCTTGGTGGCAATGCTTATCTATATGCACAATTTCCAACTCGATCTAGGATTGTAAATGGTCCTATGAATTTTGGCTTCAACTTCCCGATATTTTAAATCTGATCATCCCCTTCGTAGGAGATCTCTTTAGGTACACAAACTCCCCAAATTGGAACTCTAGGTCCTTCCTTTGAGTATCAGCATAACTCTTTTGTTGATCCTGAGCTACCTAAGTATTTGTTGAATGAGTTTCACCTTTTCAGTTGCTTCCCTCACCATCTCTGGCCCGACTATAATTGCTTCGGTAGACTCCAGCCAGCACGATGGAGATCTGTG
>JAURVB010005768.1:0-42712 GCA_033002965.1 Piper betle
GATGGGATGGTTTATCTTGGCGGATATTGTTGTCAGTGGGCATGTGCTACTTGCACTATTTCCATAGTTGCGATTGTTCCATGTATCAATTTGAAGGGTGAATAGTTCTTCGTCTTGTGTGTGGAACTCAGGTATGAGCCTCCTTGTTCATCGGCTGTTCTTGAAGTATCACCGGAGATGCATAACCATTCTTTGAAGCCTCCTACAGATTTTTCAACTTGTGGGAAAAATGTATTAAACGAGATGAGTTCAAAGTGTTGCCTCCATGCTCCGAAGTCTCTGTGTCTTTGGTTATCTTGCTAGTATAGGGCAATCCAAAGTCTTTCCAGAGTTTGACGCATTTAGGTGCATTCGGAATGACATGGTTATCTGGTGACAAATCTCCAGACGAGCGTCTGGGACAACATCTAGTGCCACCTTCGCAGCTGACACTTTTAGCACATGGACCGTTGTGCATGAGGTGTCACATTCAATTGTTCGGTGGATTAAGAAACCAATTCAAAAGATTAGCTCTGGAGCTTGTCAGAAGTCAGTACTTATCTTGCTGGATGGATAGCATAGTCATAAATACAGAAATAACGACATTTTCAGCAGCTTTTTATGATGACTTTGTGGGCTTGGTAAGAGATTTCTGAAATGTGCGAAGTCATTATGTTAAAATTAAACAGCATCCATGGTAGAGAATAATTGATGGGAGTGCTTCAGTAGCTTTAATAGTTTACATTCACAATCCTTCTTGTCTATTAAGGAAATGATAGTGTTCAGTAAACTTTTCTCATCTATGATTATCTCTTCGTTCAAGTATTAAACTTCTTGTTATTTTCCAGTTCTCACTTCCTTTTACTGATGAATGGTTTCAGATTTTACCATTAAAATGTCATTCCTGCCAAAATCTATGCTGCATTTTTCTTATATGCTTTCTGTTTTGTGGGTATCAAAGAGAACTTTGCCACTACAGTCAAATTGGTGCTCTTATATCTACCTTCTATCTCTGTTAATAAAAAGTGCTATTTGACATTCCTTGATATAAGTGTGGGTCTTCTTTTTCAGTAGTAATCATATACAGTTGCTTATTACTAAATCACAGCAAGAGCAAACAGCATACTATGTCTTTCTTGATTAGCTATAGGACTATTTTCGTTTTAGTATGGTTTACTGTTTTTTTTAATGCTATATTTTGTGTTCTGGCAGATGGTTCCATTGTGCAATGTCTCCCTTAATGACATCGGAATAAATTTGCATGGGAGACCTGATTGCTTGACTCACAAACGTGAACTTTTCATTGGCTGCAAGATCATATAATGACAGATACAACTCTTGGGAACCTCTGATTGAGCCAATAAATGGGTTCTTAAGGTGATAATTTATTTATTTAATCTGCATATTGTTCTCGGAAGAAAGTGCAGATTCTTGCTTTTCAAGAATCTGATTGGTGCCTTGTTTGCATGTGTTTTACACTGAAATTTATTCTTCATATGGAGTCCCTTCCATCTTTTGGATGAGAAAAAATCTTATATTTATTGTTGAACTTACCTAGAGTATTCCAGTTTAAACTCCAATCTGATTTTTGCTGGAGAGCCTAGTCTCATGATTTGAGGTTTTGGTTCCTTTTTCAGTCTACAAATTAGGAGACTGACTGCAATATTATATGCAGGTATCACCCTTGCCTAAATGCATCTACCTCTGCTCCTCAACTACGAATTACTTCTGCACAAGATCTCAATCTGAATATCTCTGTGTCTAATATAAACATGATTTTGCAAGCCTACAGTAGCTGGACTAATCTATGCAATGTCGAATCCTTTAAGAAAAGAGTTAGTTCATCCTTTTTGATATGCGTTGGATTGTGGTTTCCTTCTTTCCTAACATGCAACCCTTGTGAAATATATCTTACAATGTATTCCTTTGTTTGTCAAACAGGAATTTTCTCTGCCAACTCACGATGGAAAATCTGTCATCGATTCTCATCACCATAGAAAATTTTCAATTGTTCCTCAGAACAGACTTGGCCAAGAGATATTCGTAAGAGCTGTTGAATCAAGAGGACTTTCAGATATTATTGTGTTGCCTTCTGGAGATACTAAACTTGTTAAGGTTCCTGTAATGAGAAACATGGTGGACGCACACCCAAGAGGCAGCTCAAGGAAGGTTTCATGGGTGTTGATGACTGTTGTTGTATGTGATGCAGAGGTTGTTTACTATTCTGTTTCCTGGTTTATTTTATTATCAGAATGGTAAATGATTGATAATCAATTTTTCAAATTGAATTTAGTGTCTTTGCAGATAAAGTTTGTTATGTTGATGTGTAATGACCTGACGCAAGTGTGAACTTATGGGCCGAAGTCATTGTTTGATAAAACGGTTACACAGATTAAAGATTTATAAGTCCATCCTTGCTTATATGCTTAAGATCCTTACTTTAGGCATTGGATGTGAGATTATTCTTTCATCCATACATTCTTGGGTTGGCTCTTATATTATAATATAATGATCTGGCCAAATTACAAATTGATGGGCCTAAGTCATTCCTTCAAAAATATTGCACCAAGTTGAAGATCTATAAGTCCATCCACACTTGTATACTGTAGATCGCCCCAATAGTTACTAATGCGGGAATATCCGTTCATATATCAGGGTTTTACAACAATACCTTTCTAACCTCCTTGACGAGGCCTTCAGGGAGGAAGCTGACCATACAGTATGTGACATAGCCAAACGGAGAAAACTTGGTGCTTTTTTCATTAAACTTGTTATGATCTGTTCATGCACTCCTGGTATCTATTGTTATGCTTTCTTGATGATCTACGAAATTCTTCCTTTTATGGATCCAGTGATCTAATGTATGGTAATAATTGTACGAGTTTGTGGTTTGTTATTGTCAAAGCATCATCATTTTATCATTCACCATTTCCGAAATAAATGGGTTGTCAATGTTATTGTCTAAACTCTAAATGTTGTTTTCCACAAAATGTTTCAGCTACCAATATTTGAAGGGTTAGATTGTCACTGTTATACAATGACAATCTGCCTCTGCCCTACTGAAGATGCTCCTAGGAGTTTACTGCCAAAGAAACAAAGCGCTCGAACATGCGGGGTTCTTTCCAAACCTTTGGCATCAGGCATGGATTTGGTGATCTGGCATGAGACATTTTTCTTCAGAGTTGATTCCCTGGTAAGTGGGCTTAGATAGTAGACCCATTCTCTTTCAGTTTTCATGGTTCGGCAACTGGTATCTTTTACTGGCTTTTTATAGAATTAACCCTTGTCTGGTATAGGCTTTTCTATCTCAATTTCTGATACTAGGTGATGTGTCATCTTTTCTTTGAGGAGGCGACCCATATCTTCTTTTTATTTCATCTACCAATTTCATATAACTGAGGTCAGGGTAATAAATAAATAGTATGCTAGTTCCTCTCTCATCTACTAAATTCATTAAACTCTGAAAGGAGAAGAACAAGCAGGCTACCTCAAGAGGCAGAAGGCAACAACGAAAAAAAGATAGAAAATTACTTCCAAAAAGTCAGCAAGAAAGTTACAATTATTCAAAAATTGTTGGTTGTTTTTAAGGACATCAAGGGCTAATTGAACCTCAGAGACAATTGTTGAACCGAGAGCCTAGGATGTTTTCTGCATGAGTCTTTTGAGTCTTTGGAATGTTCTGATTTGGGATAAAATAATACCCTTATACATTTTAAATATATATGCAGTGTGTTTATGATAGTAGTTCTGCATTCTTTCAAGGATTAACTTCTGTTTTCTGATTTGCAGGAAAATATTGTGATTGAATTCAAGGTGACTGATGTCCGAAAGGGTAAGCTGTTCTGTTTATGTCATGGTATTTGTGTAATAGTGCACCTGTTTTTGTAGCTTGGTTTGTTTAATAAATGTTTTTTAGCAGGTGAAGTTGTTGGCTGTCATTCGTCACTTTTGAAAGATGTAGCTTGTGATATTGGTTCAAGACCAACTTCTGATGAATTGAGTTGGATTACACTTCCTCTGGAGAATGGGACGGTAAATTTGTTGAACATGTGCCCTTTTATTGTCTTGTGAACTTACGCAGAAAAAATTTGTAGACTGATTTACTGTTTTTTCCATTTGAATTTTTATTCATATCCATCTTATGCAGATGCTTAAAGAAAGGAACCCCAAGACATTATTTCCAAAGCTACGATGTGCAGTGCTACAAATGGCAACGCCTGCAGAAGATGTATATGAATACTAATGTTAGTGGCAGCAACTCTGGATTTATTCAGATTAGCCCATCAAGAAATGGACCTTGGACTACTGTCAGATTAAACTATGCTGCACCCGCAGCTTGTTGGAGGTTAGGAGATGTCCTCGTTGTGAGTGAAGTAAGCTTAAATGAGGGCAATGTCTATGTAAACATCCGGTCGCTGGCATCTGTCAGTAACCATACAGATTTTGTGATTGATGTGAGCCTTAACTCCAGAAATTATAAATCGAAGTTGAGTTCTCCGGAAGCAAACAAAGAAACTGATGGGGAATATCTTGAAGGAAAACCTACTGGAACCGATGATATGAGTTCCACAAATCATGTGAGACGAAAAAGATGGATACAAAGTGGGAAGCATGCCCCAGATTGTGCAACTTCTCTCTTGGTTGGGCAATTAAATCCTGGAGAAACTGTTCCTCTGCCATTGGCTTCTCTGACAAGCTCGGAATGTTGTTGCATTTTCCAGATGAGGCCAACTGAAGATAATGTGTCAATGGAGTACTCGTGGAGTTCAGTACTGGATGTGACAAAGTCAGCAGAAGTTTCTGCTGTACCAAATGAACCTTTTGAAATTGATGTTTCTGATCTCAAGGAATGTCAAAAGCTCCTTTTCTGCAGAAAAGAGTGTGGAAGCTCATCTGATGATTTTCAAGAAGTATGGTTTTTTTGAGCTTGAGAGCAACAGAGATTGGAAGAGATGTAAATTCAGATCCTATTGAAGACTGGAACCTTAGTGTGGACTCTCCACTGTCTATAAATAACTTCCTTCCCCATTCATCTGAATATTCAATTTTTGAGCAATCTGACCAGCAGCTTATTCCCCGCTCTCAAGGAATACTTCAGTCTGGTGAAACCGCCAGAATTTATAATGCTGATCCTAGAAGCCCTTTATATATGTCTCTCCTTCCTCAGGGTGGATGGCAGCCAATAAATGTATGCTCTTAATACTCAAGCATTTTTTTGGCAGGGTGCTTTCCTTATTTCTTGGTTTGTAATTTGATTAATTTTTCTCAGGAGGCGGTGCTTATTTCACATCCTAGTGAGAACATTTCTAAAACGATAAGTTTTAAGAGTCCCTCCTCTGGAAGGTCTTCTCATATATAAGCATTGCTGCTTTACTTGGGGTTTTGCATAGTTTAGCTAATTTTATTACTTATTTTGAAAATCTAAATTTTGTGTCAGGAATCTTCAAGTATTTCTTGAACAGAGCCAGGGAAAGGAACAGCTGGCACCGAAGGTCATTAGTGTTTACGCTCCATATTGGATAGTTTGTGATAGATGCCCTTCTCTTAAGTATAGGCTCACAGACCTTTCAGGAAGAAAACGCTCAAAAGTTTTTCTTTACCTTTTCATTCAAGCCATGCCAAACAAAAAATCGTTGGGCACATTGTGGAAGAAGAAATGTCTGGAGGCTGCACAGTTGCATCTGGGTTGAATTTTGATCAGTTGGGTCTTTCAGTGTCTATTGCACATCAGGGCGAAGAGGAGTTTGGACCTGTAAAAGACATCTCTCCTCTGAAAGACATGGTAGTTACTGATCTTCAAATAATTAGGCATTCCTTCATTTTTTTTCTTAAAAGAAATCAGGATATTCAATATATCCTTTTGGGGCTATATTCTTTGCTAGGATGGTTCCGTTGACCTTTATGCATATGATGGTGATGCTGATTGCTTGCGCCTCTTCATTTCTTCCAAACCGTGTCCTTATCCATCTGTTCCATCTAAGGTAACAATCTGGTCGCCTTTTTCAGAAAAAACGTATTCTGTCTAGGGATTATAACGGATTTCTTGCATTTGTAGATCATTTCTATTCGTCCATACATGACCTTCACCAACAGGATTGGGCAAGATATATACATTAAATTACACGATGAAGATCAGCCAAAATCTTTACCTGCATTTGATTCAAGAGTTTCATTTACCTATTCCCGCAAAGCCCAAGAATGTGAAAAATTACAGGTATTATTAATGTGCTTGTTGTTTGTGCCAATTGCATATGATTCACAGCCTTGATTGTCATGGGAGAGAATCATGTATTTGTTGCTCTTCTGGGTAAACATGAGCCAACTGTGCATTTTTCATACATAGTGCACTTGCAGAACAGTTTATTGTAATCCACCATAATTATTCCTACTTGTTAGACTGCTGCTTTGTATGATGTAAACAGGGATATGATCTAGTGTGCATAAACTCATTGAACATTACTTCTCAGGTTCAGTTAGAGGACACTGAGTGGTGCTTTCCTGTGGGACTTGTGAAAGAGGATACTCTAACTACTGTACTCAGAAACAAGAATGGTGGCTTAACAATTTTACGAATAGAAATCCGTGGTTATGAGGAAGGATCACGGTTCATAGTTGTCTTTCGTTTAGGCTCTTACAATGGTCCTATCAAGTAGGCTATTATTTTGCTCCCAACTTTTCCCAAATTGCCGTTTATTATTCAAGGATTTTTTTAGTGGTGTAATTGTTCCTTTTTAACAGAATTGAAAATAGAACGAAGAAGACAGAAATTGGTATTCGCCAATCTGGCTTGAGTGATGATGCTTGGAGTCAACTGGTTCCCCTTTCAACAATGGCTTATGCATGGGAGGATCCATATGGACAGAGAGCTATCGATATTAGAATCTCCTATGGAAATGGCTATTCTGTTGAGAGATTGAGTTTGGATAAGCCATTCACTTCTCCCTTGACTGAAATATTTCAGAATATTCAACTTTGTATCACTGAAGTTAGAGATGTAAAGGTTGTACGTTTTACCGATAGTGGAGAGGGCAAAAAAATAGCTCCACATGATGAAGGAAAGACCATGGTAGCTGTTAGCAATGGGGGCACTTCAGCCATGCAGAACAATGTCCAAAATAATGCTGTACCCCTTGAGGTTATAGTTGAAGTTGGTGTGGTAGCAGTTTCTCTGATTGACCATAGGCCAAGAGAGCTCTTATATCTATATGTTGAGAGAGTTTTTATCTCATATATTACACGGAGTGATGAAATGGCGGCTAGTAGGTAAGAGAAACTATGCATTTGAGTCTTGATTTTATTATTATTATTTTTTTATTCTGTTCGATCTTGTTAGATAAAGTAGATGGAATCATTTGTTTATGTGTTAATGCTAGCTGGAGGATGGGCTTGTTATAATTTTCTAATTGCATATCTAAGTGGTCGCTGGGCAATTTTATTTTTTATATTATTATTATTATTATTATTATTATTTTTATGAGGTAAAATTTCATTGAATCTACCCAAAGGAGAAACTAAATAATTGGTCAATTCCAGTATTTCTTTGTTGATTATAAGGTTACAAATAATAGGTAATTTTCAAAGATATATTCAGCATTTCATGGCCCACTTTGTTTTAGCTTGTCATTGGTATAGAAGAGTCATTAAAAAGGAAAGTAGGTGAGTGAAAGGAGATTAACTGAAATGAAATGTGGGAAAAATCAGAGATTCAAATATAAAGGAAAATAATAGAAGTTGAAATTCAAATTACAAGTGTATGGTTCTTACTAATTAATATTTTTTTGATAAAGTAAAATTTCATTTCAAGAACCCCCAAAGGGGCAAAGAAATACAAAGGGGAAAAAGGGCTCTAAAGAGTCCTGACAGAGTTACATCCAAAAGTCCAGAAGGAAATCACAATGATCAATAATTCTCTATTTGTAGTTTTAGACTTCCAAAGCAAACTGTACTTGAGAAATAATGGATATATCCAACGAACCATAGTGCATTTTGAGATCTTCAAATATTATTTTATTTCACTCGTACCAAATGGAAGAGATGTAAGCAGCAAAAAGGATTTTAGGAGGAGACTTGCATACTTGTTTTGCAAACAAAAGGTAAGAAGCCAATTTATCTCATCATCGAAGGAGTTGACTTGATGGAGCATTTGATATTTTTGAAGGTCCAATGATATCATTCGCATGAGATAAATAAAATATTCTCATTTGAAAAGTTTAGAGCTTCTTCTATGCTTGTAATGTCAGAGGTGAGGGCTCTAAAACCCTGAATGATGGATTGGGATATGGCGCGAGAGGTGTTTTCCCCAAAATTTGTAATATTCCGATGATCGAGTCTTTTGATGGGGGGCCAATGATTAAGCTTAAGGGCCAAGCCAAGTGAACGTGTTCATACCATTGTCAATTCTATAGAAACAACCATGAGTTATTTTTCTCTTAAGAAAATAATGATGTTCTAAGAGAACCTATAAACTGATTCGCAAGGTCAGGAAATTTAAATTCAAACTCAACTGGTCTGAAGGACCAGTTCTTCACTTAATCGTTGCATACATTTTGATGTTTCTCTGATGGAAACATGGTGGGAGATAGAAGGGCAAGTATGAAAAGTCAGGCTTGGAGTTGGCACTCAAGTGGTTTCCACTGAACTCGGCACCAAAGAAAGGTTAGAACCATGGGAATGAGCTCATGTGGGCATTAGATTCAACACTTCCTTACCTTGGGTAACAAACCCCTGCCAGTTATTCCATATAAACTCCTTTTGAAGATCACCATATAGGAATGCAATTTTAATTAATCTAGACTTACTGCCAAGGAGAGAATCCTCACTGAATTTATCTTAGCTACTGTTTAGAATGTTTCATGATAACTGTTTCAGGTTGTTTTTGCCGTAGGTTTTGTAGGATTTTGATGTATTGAATGTAGGGCGGATAAAGCTGTATTGCAGGTGTTTCTGGGGTCAACTTTCAGGACTCAATTACAACAAAAGATGAAGTACAGGACCTCAATCAACACACTAACAAACAAGAAAGAAACAGCAGCAACAAGCTCTGAACTTTAACTCAACTAACCGCTAACAATAAGAAGTTTTGAATAGCACAAAATTACCTCAGAATGATGGCCAAGAGACCAAACAGCCAAGGGGCTGATTATGTATAGGTAGAGTTGGTTGAATTGAGGGAGGAGATATCCTTGCACCTCTGGGGTGCCCCTCCTACTGGAAGAGCAAAAACAGGCCTTTTCTTCTTACTGGAAGCTGAACAGTCTTCTTAACCTAGCTGTCCACTTAGTTGACCTTTTCGCCTTAATTCTAGCAACTAATTGATTACAGCTGTTAAGCAATTGCAAATAAACTAGCTGCTAACCAACACTGGGTCTAACTACCATATTGATGTCATACAATAACCTACCTCGGAATAGTTGGTTTGGAGTTAGGTTTTCATCTCAGAACTTAAAATAAAGGAGAAATGCATTATTGAACAGCATTGGGTAAGAGTTAATCAGTGCATTTGTTGTCAAAAAGGTGGACAAAACGGACACATACAAATACCTAAGGAAACATAGGAAATAATGGACGTTTGGGCATACAAAGTGGAGAAAGGAGTTCGTTTTGTAAAATAGAAGATGCATTTTATTTATTAAAATGCCTGCAGTGAGGACAGCTTCTAGCCAAAAACATTGGGAAACTGACATTTTTAACAGCACACACTTGACCACTTCCATGTTATGTCTATGCTTCATTACAGCCATGTCATTTTGTTGGGGCATAAGGACGACTCACATTTGGTCCTGAAAATTTTTTAAAGATTTATAGCTTGTACTAAGTTGCATTATCTGGTCTTAAAATTTAGAAGATTTAGTAAAAACCTTAACAGCAGTGGCACTGTGTTCAAACTTCTGCATTAAAAATCTGGAAAACACTTTTCGTCTTTTAATGAATTTTTTAATGAAGTATAACCAATAATCCTTAAAAGACATCTATAAATATAAGATGTGGTATTATATTTTGCAGAATTTGAAACAGATCCCAATTTCGAAACAAATCACAATTGTCTGAATGAATGAGCATTAACCAACTTGTACTGGATAAGTAGATTATGTTTTTCAATGCCACAGCCAATCACCTTCTTAATTATCAGGTCTTGAAAAAGCACAATGTAGGAGAGAATGTAACATTACAATTTTGTCAAACATAGATAAATAATTGATGAACAGACGGGAACTAGTGGAGTGAGGGTACCAACAAGACATTGTATAGAGGCAAAACAGATGAAAAAAATTTTACTTTGCCCTTGCTATACCTATTCTGCTAGGATATTTGGAATATGAGTTCTAAAATATTTAAGAGTAGAGAAGGGAGCAACATTAAGCGAGTTGAGTCACTTCTGGCTTTTGACTCAAGTTGGGCTGTGCTCTAGTGAACTTGTTGGCTGTACTGCCGTAAAAAATATGTTTTCTACTTTCTACTAACTGAACTTTTTGGCTGTATCAGGCTAAAGATCATTTTGGGGTATCTACAGCTGGATAATCAGCTTCCACTTGCATTGATGCCTGTGCTGCTGGTGCCAGAAAGTATAGATACAAAGCATCCCGTTTTCAAAATGACTATATCCGTGAATAATAGTACTACTGATGGAACTCTGGTGTATCCATTTGTATATGCAAGGGTGAGGTGCCCCACGTGAAAGCTTTATTTATTTATCAATTGCAGAGTTGCATCTCATTGAACCTGCAAATTTGACTATTTCTTATTTTAGGTCACTGAGAAGCCTTGGAGATTTAATATACACGAGCCAATCATATGGGCATTGCTGAACTTCTACAATAATCTTCAGATAGATAAGATTCCCAGTAGTTCTAGTGGGACAGCAGTTGATCCAGAGATACGAATTGAGTGAGAATTTTTATGTGGTTTTTTTTTGTGAGGTACTTTTCTGCTGTTCTGTATCTGAAAATTTCCTACGTCATTTGAAATCTTGTTTGCTTTTAGTTTAGTAGATGTTTCTGAAATGAGACTGAAGTTATCACTGGAGCCAGATCCTAGTCAAAGGCCACATGGTGTTCTTGGTGTGTGGAGTCCTATATTGTCAGTTATTGGGAATGCCCTCAAAATTCAGGTTATGCTAGTGAAGGGAAATTCATGCACTAAAATTCGAAGTTTACTTCTCATTTTACTTTGATCCTGCCTTGTAGATGAATTGAATGGTTCATGTTTGGTGTTGTAATTGCTGATTAATCTCATTTTCTCCTGTATAGATCCATTTAAGGAAGGTCACACGTAGAAATAGGTTCATGAGAAAGAGTTCTGTTGTCCCTGCCATTGGAAATCGAATTTTGAGAGATCTTATCCACAACCCTTTACATCTGATATTTGCTTTTGATGTACTTGGAATGACGAGCTCAACTTTGGCTTCCCTTAGTAAGGGATTTGCTGAACTTTCAACGGATGTGCAGTTTCTGGAATTACGGTCAAAGCAGGTATAACTGTTTTTCAGGTTTTCAGGTTGCAAGAATCCACTATCTAAGGTAATCCGCCCTTTCCATTGACTTCGTTTAACTGAAAATAACTTCATAAAATTTTACCAGGTATGGTCTAGGAGGATCACGGGAGTGAGTGATGGTATTCTTCAAGGCACAGAAGCTCTTGCGCAAGGTTTGGCTTTTGGAGTCTCTGGTGTCTTAAGGAAACCTGTGGAGAGTGCTAAAGAGCATGGGATATTAGGCCTCGCCTATGGATTTGGACAAGCTTTTGTGGGCTTTGTTGCTCAACCAGTAAGTGGGGCTTTAGATTTTTTTTCAATGACAGTTGATGGTGTTGGTGCAAGCTGCTCTCGCTGCCTGGAAATCTTCACAAATAGACCTATATACCAAAGGATTAGAAATCCGCGTGCAATTCATGTGAGTGGTGTTCTCAAGGAATATTGTGAGAGAGAAGCAACAGGCCAGGTTCTTTCTGCTTTCATTTCCTTCACTCCTGGTTTTCTACTGCAGCCTTTTTGACGTCCTTTGAAGTTTGACAATCAGTATTTGTCTCTTTCAGACAATCCTTTATCTTGCTGAAGCAAGTAGACAATTTGGTTGCACAGAAATATTCAAAGAGCCTTCTAAGTATGCCTGGTCTGATTATTATGAAGATCATTTCATCTTGATTCACCAAAAGATTCTGTTACTAACAAATAAGCGTGCTATGCTTCTGCAGGTGATGTAATGCATCAACTCTTCTTTTTATTTAAAATCTTTTATTGGAGAAAAGTTTAAAATAACTCTATTGCTCTGCCAGAGTTGCTGCTGTATGTACTGTTCCAGCAAATGATTTTCTAAATTTTAAGCTTTTAAATTATGTTTGGATGACTATGTTTGGGAAGATTATATACGCCTTTTAAGAATAAACAATTCATGTGGTTATTTTCCTTTATTATGCGATTTACAGGTGGTTCTCTTCTCAAGTGTGTGTGGGCTCGTTATGGTTTTTTGTCGGGTGAGCATTTGGTCGGTTGAACTTTCAAACTGAATTAACCATAGTGGTTGTTTTTTGTAATCAAATTGAACCAAATCAAAAACTTAAGTTTGGTTTAATCATGGCCGAACTGTCATACCCAGGATAAAAACTGATTTACACCTTACATGTATAATATAATTTCAAAGTTTAGAATGTTGACAAAAATTTGGTTTGTAAATACGATGTTGTTGCTATCAATTAAGAGTCCATTAGGTACAGGTTTCTTGGCTTTAGTCTAATTTAATGTTAGATGTGTCATCATTGTAAAGATGGTTTTAGTTGATGCCTAAACGTTTTATCATCCCTCCTGGATATTGTTCGCCTCGGATTTATTCCCTCTTGTCTGATTTTCGCCCATTTTCTTCTCTTCTGAAATCGTCTTATAGTAGGCAACCACTGGTTGCCATTTTCTTCTCTAGTGAAATTGTCCTATAGTAGGCAACCACTGGTTGCCATCTGACCCCCTGCTATCATCACCAGTCCCTCGCTGGTGGCTCCACCCATGTCCTCTTTAAACTGGAACATGAAAAAAAATCTTGAAGATAGTGATTGTGATTACTGCATATTTTGAACCAGAAAAGTTCAAAATCCTTGTATGCATCATGACCCAATAGGGTCTATTGTACCTCAATCTAAGCTTCATTCATATAAATTGACAAGCTACTTATTTTAGAGTTCACCATCACCATCTCATGAAGGCCTAACAATTATTGCTTAAGGAAGCTTTGCAACTTTCTTTACAGGAAAACTTCTGTGATGGATAGTGCCCCCCACCGCCCCACGCTTGTTTTGCCGAGTCATCTACCCAACCTGCTCCACCCAGCCTTCAAATGGCTCTTTTCATTAATTTTAGGTCTTTTTAAATTTATTCCAAAGTTCCATCTTCATGGCTTTTCCTCAAAATAAATCTTCGTGGGCAAACCTTTTTTCCCACTCTAAACTTTCATGCTAATTTGAGAGGGAAAACAACCGGTGTTATTTTCGAAACCATACTTAACAAAGAGAGCGAGCGATGAAAAAACGCTCTTGTTGGCTATGTGATGGGCAAACGCCCTTACTTTGTGTGGTTCCAAACCATGTTGAAAAAGTTATGGAAAGCTTTCTGGATCCTTTGAAATGCAATCTCTAGCCGATGGTTTTTCTTATTCAAGTTCTCTTCTAGGAAGGATTGTAAGAATATTCTTCACTCATCGTGGACCGTGGGGGCCAGCCACTTATTCTTCAAAAATTGCATCCGGGTACTCGGCCAACTTAAGAATTACTAAAGTCAGTTTCAATATAGATTAACATTCCTGAGTTTCCAATCCAATATTTCAGAGATGAAAGTCTATTAATGCTGGCTAGTATTTTGGGGATCCGGCTATTTGTCAATAGAGCAACTGTGAATAGAACTCAGCTTGCTTGCGCCCAAGTATACGTGGAAATTGATTATACTTTCACATTTCCTACATCTGTTACATTGATGAGAGATGATGACTCCTCTTTCAACCAAAAGGTAGATTATAAATAAAAACCTAAGATTTACTCCAAATGTATCTGTTTTGATCATACGCCCTCGTATTGCCCTTCACGACAAGAATGATAAGTTGTTTATACTTCAAATGTTCCTCAAAATGTTCTCGTTTCATTGCATACTTCTTTGTCTACCAGCTCTTACACTTCGAACAGTGAGCAAAATAAAAACAGACAGGTTATTCCATTAGCTCCGCTCCTCGCTCAGGCTGACCCCTCGCTCTAGTTCAGACTGACCCTCCAAACGCACGATATGATGTTTAGTTTTTTATTAAACCAAGTATCCCCCACAAGACATTGCAGCTCCCTTCTTTGATCACGAAAATCAAAATGGGTGAAATGTGGTGGCACATAGCAAATCAGCCCAAAACCATAAAATTTCTCAAGTGTTGAAAGTTTACTAAAAAAACCCTAGAAAGTCGATTCGATTTTTAAAATCCAATGTGGTTGCTAAATATAAGGGGGACAAGCCTTCCCTTTCTTTATGACTAGTTTGAGGGTTTGAAATGCTCGTGGTCTCTCCCGTTGAGCAAAGATATTGGATGTCTCCAATCTAGCAGTTTAAGAAAATATGACCCTTTTTGGTTTATGTGAGACAAAAATTAAAGCCAAAAATTTTCGTTAACTCCAAAGAAATTTTATTAGAGGATGGCAAATAGAGCATAATTTTTCTTCAAATCCCTCTGGTCGCATTGTAGTTTTATGGAACCTTGCAATTTTTAAAGTCTCCAAGCTACAAAGAGATTAATTTGTACAAAAGAGATTAATTTATCCACAGTTGAATTTTGAACTTTTCGGCTGGCTTTGAATTTTACTTCACTATGGTCTATATGCTTTAAACTCATACTAATAGAGATAAGAGTTATGGCAAAATCTTTCATGTGCCAAGCCCTCTATTCAGCTTCCTTGGATCTTCATGGTAACTATATTAGAAGTAATAATGAGAGTCTAGGTGGTGTTGATGTTCCCCATTGGCATCTTGCGTAATTTAATAATTTTATCGTTTTAACGGATCTCATTGATATTCCTTGCAATTATAATTTTATGTGGAGTAACAAACATATTGATGACACTATTGTTTATAGAAAATTTGACAGAATTCTTTGCAATGATCTTTGGATGATGAAAATTCTCAGATGGGTATATTAATTGTTCTACTCCCAAGATCCTCCGATCATTCTCCTATTCTTTTTAAACTTGAGGACCGTCCTCCTTTTGGTTCAAAACCATTCTGCTTCTTTACTATGTGGCTTTAAGATGACTTAATCAAGGTTTATTGTTTAACATGCATAATCCATCCACATTGTTAGAAATCCTCAACTTATTCTCTTTAAAATGCTCTAATGTGTTAAAGCGGCCTTAAAAACTTAGAACATTGAGGCTTTTGGCAAAGTTAATGTGAGATTGAGCAACGCTCAATTGTTCCTCCAAGATGCCCAGCAAATACTCTCGTGGATCTTACAAATACTTTATTACTTTAGAGCGAAAAATTGGTCTCATCTCAATTTGTTTCAAGAGGAAGACATTGAAAAAAGTTCTGCAAACAAAAATTTAGAATAAATTAGCTGAGAGAAGGGAGTAGAAATTCTCGGTTCTTCCACTCTACGGTTTCCTCTCACATCATAAGAAATCATATTCATGATATTGTAGATCCACATGAGAATAAACTTTTTGATCCTCATGCCGTTGGGATTGAAGCCGAGAGGTTCTTCGAAGATTTGTTTACCCCTCCATCTTCTGATTTTCTTTCATCTATTCCTTTCCAACGTAAGTTAACTAATTAACAAGCTTCTATGTTGGCTCGTGGGGTTAGCAACGAGGAACTTGAAGCTATTATCTTAGTACACCAAATAATAAATCTCCTGGCCTAGACGGTTTCATCAAAGAATTTTTTTTTTCTAGGATATTGTTGGTAAAGACCTTATATTGGCCATTAAGCACTTCTTCGAAGAAGGTAAACTACTCCGGACACTAAATCATTGCTTCCTTTCCCTCATCCCAAAAACTTCATATGCCAGATCTTTTGAGCACTTCAGGCTTATTTCTCTATGCAACTTCGTCTATAAATAAATCTCCAAAATTATGGTTTCTTGGCTTACTCTTATTTTGTCGCCTTTGATTATCTTAAACCAATTAGCATTCTTGAAGGATAGGTTGATAAATGAAAATATCTTGTTGGCCCATGAACTAATGAGAAATTACCTCCACTCAAGGGTGCCAAAAAGATTTTGTATTAAAGTTGATTTAAAAAAGGCCTTTGATAAAGTTCGGTGGGATTTGTCTATTTTTGGTCCTTCGCAATTTGGATTGATTGGATTTCTGAATGTCTCCACTCCATCCTTTAGTGTTATGATAAATGAATGCAATTTTGGTTTTCTCAAAGGCAAAAGTGGTCTTCGATAAGGTTGTTTCCTTCCGCCGCTCCTCTTCATTTTTTGTATGGAAACACTCTCGATTTCTTTCTTTCAGATCTCTGAAGGTCAATCAAAATAGTCTCCATGTATATTCATTTCTTCTATGATCGACATCCATAAAGAAGATATTTATGGTTTGCTTGGTTATCACATTGGAGTGTTCCTTATTTGTTATTTAGGTTTGCCTCTTAGTTCAAAAAAGTTTTCTTATTCTATGTGTATTCCTGTCATTGATAAGGTCTAAGGCAAAATCCAAGGATGGAAATCATATCTACTATTTAATGCCGGCCGCCTCAAACTCCTAAAATCCGTCTTCAATTGCATGTCTCACTATTGGACCTCCACCTTCACACTTCCAAAGCATGTTTTTAAGTTCATTACTAAATTGTTCTCTTCATTCTTGTGGAGAGGGAACATTGATGCCAAGGGTTTCCACAATGTTAGCTGGATGAGGATTTGCAAACCCTTATCAGAAGACGGTCTTGGTATCCGAGATATTTTTGAGTTATACAAAGTTGGAATAATAAAATTGTTTTGGGGAGTATTAACAAATAAAAATACTTAGTGGGTGAAGTGGATTCATAGAATTTATGTAGAAAGTGGATCTATATAGACTATGCGCACAAATTTTGGGTCTCACGCATGGAATAGTATTATTTCCTTAAAGAGAAAAAATAGTCCATGGTTGTTTCTATAAAATTGGTAATGACATGAACACGTTCACTTGACTTGATCCTTGGCTTAATCATTGCACCTCATCCAAAGACTCGGTCATCGAATAAACTTGGTTGATTGGTTGACTAGCAGCTCAAGAGTCATGTTTTTTGTTGTATTCTTCAACCATCATCTCATCAAACTTGGTTGTACTGCTCGCAAAGTTATAAATACAAATTGCTGCTATCTAGCTGATAAAAGCGTATTATTTGGTTTTTCCTTGTTTGTGTTTAGCTGCCTGAATGTATATGAAGTAGGTAGTTCGAGGTTTAACCCTTACTCGTTGTTGTAGTGTCTTGCATTTGATAAATTGGACAAAAGGCCATGCAAAATAATGTGGGATATCCCTTGGGAAGAGCTAATGGCATTGGAACTCGCAAAAGCAGGGCATTCCAAACCCTCTCTTCTTTTTTTGCATGTCAAGAATTTCAATCGGTCAGAGAGCTATGTGCGCATGGTGAAATGCTCCGATGAAGAAGAAGATGGAGAACCTTTGGCTATCAAAATTTGTTCAGTGGTGCGGAAATCATGGAAACAATACCAAGCTAGCAATAAAACTGTGACTGTGAAGGTTGATGTTTCTGTAACATACAATGCAGTAGGTGTCAACACATGGAAGTATTTGGATAGTTGTTAACTAAATTGTTATTTGAGCAGGTTCCTGCTAGCCAGCGACATGTGCAGTTAGCTTGGGATGAATGTGGCGAAGGATCTTTCAAAAGTCGAGTACATCCACCTATTAAACCTGGTGAAATTCTAGCATCTGAATCATCTTCAGGCGTGAAATTTGTTGAACGCACTGTAAACTTTGTCAAGATTTGGAGTAGTGAGCAAGAAACGAAAAGGAAATGCAGTTTGTGCCCAAAGCAGGTGAATGCTTCCTCGGTATTTTTTTAGAGGCATTGCTACAATAAATAATGGGTCCATAAGGATGCGAAGAGATTAGATATAATCCTCCGGTTGAGGAAAGTAGAATCAAGGATAAACAGTTACATGCCTTCTGCAATTTGTGGATGAGGCTAAGGACAGTTGACTACTTGCTTGGATTTTTTGTTAATGTTCTTTTCATTAGGCAGAGATAGCAGAGGATCATGATGTTAAATTTTTTATTTAAATTTCTAGGCTGATGACAAAGCTGGATTGTGCAGTATCTGGAGGCCAGTCTGTCCTGAGGGGTATTTGATTGCTTTTATGTAATTCATGTACTTTTAAATATATATTTAGCAAAGCACCTTGACTAATTATTTTTTTATGTACGGTGAAGATATATATCTGTTGGAGACATAGCTCGCGTCGGTGCCCATTTTCCAAATGTTGCTGCTGTTTATCAGAATATGCGGGGGCGTTTTGCATTGCCCATTGGTTATGATCTCGTAAGTGCGCCAAAACTACTTCTGCTTATCCATGACATCATTGCTGCTTGTAAGGATTTGCAGTTATTTGTTCTGTTTGCTAAATGACACAAATGTTGTGCTCTTGTTTGGTGCATGCACAATCTATCATACGACCATTATTTTTGTTCACATAACTCAAGCTAGAGATCAGTCAGCCAGCTGACTACGTGGGATACATAAAACTGTTCAATAGTTGTACCTTTTTTTCTGATTCTCATAAATCTTTCCAAGGTATGGAGAAATTGCCTGGACGACTATGTTACACCTGTTTCAATCTGGTTGCCGCGTGCCCCAGAAGGTTATGTGTCGCTGGGATGTGTTGCAGTTGCTGGTTTTAAAGAGCCTGAGGAAGATTCCGCCTACTGTGTGGCATCAAGCTTTGGGGAGGAAGCCACATATGAGGAGCAAATGGTATGGACTGCAGCAGATTCGTACCCATGGGCATGCTATATACACCAGGTTCAGAGTGAGGCACTCCATTTTGTTGCCCTTCGACAACCTAAAGAGGTGTCTGACTGGAAACCTATGAGGGTTTCTAGTAATTCATTGATGCAGTTCAGCGAGGATTCACGGAGTTGATCTACAATTCTTCACACCCTAGATCATGGCAAATGTCTTTTTTATGAGACTAGCAACCTCCATCCGGTGATGGGCAAGCAAGAGCTTTAGTGAGAAATTGGTACTCAATTTCAGTCCAAGCTGCTAGAAGGATGCCGATTAATCAGAGCACAAACCATGTGATGACATTGTTGCTTCTAAAGGCGGCATTTCCTTTGGTACGATTTCTCTCCACCACTTCCTTCCTCCAAAGATTGTTGCGTACAAGTGACTGTAAATTACCCTCTTGTAAGTAATAACTACATTACCCCCTGCATGAGGATGGAATTTTATACAAATGACGAGCAGGTTATGTTTCCATTAATATATTCTCATCCTTTCATACCGTCATTTTCCGATGACAAAATTCGAGTACCTCTGGAGATATAAATGTGATTATGTGAACAACATCACCTAATACTTGCGATTGTATATATTGTGCTTTCTAAATGGCAAACGATCAGACTTATGTGGTAGAATTTTCTAATGGACGACACTTGAGATTTTGCTCTTTCATATTTTTATGGCTAGGAATCACCGAGCAGATGATGTGATGTGTCATTTTGTGAAAAGGATTTCCTTAAGCACCAAGAGATTTTTTTTTATGCATACTTTATGAAAAGGCTTTCTTAAAAGCAGCACGTTGTTGGGGCTTTCTTCTTGTTCTTCTTTTCCCAGGCTTAGTAGAGGCTTATCTTTGTGTCTCTTGTGGGAAGGCTGATCTAAAGTTCTACTTGCTTTACTTCTTAATATTGTATGAGTAATTTAACAGGAAATGTTTTTGGGAATAAAAACCTATCGTGTCTTACCAAATTCTGATCATGATATCATCGATGAACTTGAACTTGAACTTGAACGTGTGTGTATATTCATGAAAGAAAATTTTCTGAATCATAACTAGCATTTACTCTTATTTCATATTCATAGCGTGGATACCGAAAACATAGGCGAAGAATGTCAGTATAGCCTGATTTTAAAAATATCCAAGAATCAAGAATGTGATAAAAAGGAGCACAAAAGATGGTGGAACCAGTGATGATAGTGGGATATAACCCGACGTGAATTCTGGAGTCAGATCCGCTACCATTGCTCCGCTGATCCTTTTGTCAAGAACATGTAAGTTTATAAAACTAAGTGCTTAACTTACAAATTCTACAATGAAACAATACACCATTATCCGGTGGTTAGATATGTGTTGATATCTATAACTAAACAAGTGAGTGAGCCGAGCTCAACCTGTACTCAAACGCGATTCGAATAGCACGAAATTCATTCGAACTCAACTCGAGATCTAATTAGTTTTGAACGTATATATTTAAAATCGACTCGAACTTTTTTTATATTGTTTGAGTTTAACTCGACTCAAATACATTTAAACTGTTTAATTTCGAAAACTTTGAAACCAGCTCGTTTAGCAACCCTATCCATAAGCATGTTATAAAAATTTATGTTTAGTTGATTCAAAATTTTATAAGGTTCTAGTAATATTTATTTTTTAAGTAAATAAACAATAAAAAAATTGAAAATACATAGCATAAGCATAATTCAATCATTTGACTTTTTCTGCTTTAGCCAATATACTATTGTATTTCATACATACTTAACATAGTTAATTTGGAGATACGGATGATTGAACACAATATAAGGTGGATGGGTTCTGGCGAAGCCAACGCCATTATGGATGCCAAGTTGATGACCCGATTATCAACGGTGGGGACGCTGCGCCACACACTTGGGGGAGCCAATTTTTTTTTATAAAAGTATCCAAATATGAAGTTCTCCCTGCATAATCTACCATGAAATTAAACCATTAATTAAAAAGTATCCAAAAAAATTTTTCATAAAAAGTATCTATTTTTACATTTAACCATTAATTAAACATTTACCCTATGCTTGATTAATTAATTTTATTTTTTGTAATTTTTTTGACTAGAGATACTTGTGAGAACCATAGTTGCAAAAATCATAATTGGAATCGGAATCGGATCAGTTTTTGAGGGAGTCACTGAATTAGATCGAATCGGTTTAAATCGGACAGGAATCAGTTCAGTTGAATTGGTCTAAATCGATCATTCACTAAAATTTTAATTTATTCAAAATCAGTGGGTTATTAGTTATAGAGCTTGTCATTTGGATGTTACGGTGTTTGTTTTATTTTATGAGATTTTCCCGATTTTTATGTATTTTTTAAAAATTTATTATAAGTTAGTTATTATTCTTTACTCAAGCCAGTATAGAGTCAAGTTTTATTTATAAGTTTGGCATCGACCGCCCCTATACTTCTCATCTCCTCCTCCAAATCCCTGACACTTCTCCTCTTTACCCCAAAACCCTAGCTACTTCCTTGGTTGTCGCCACTGCCGCCAATGCCACCCTATTGTCGATCGACGCCGCTCAGCCCTACTCTGCTATTGTCGTGTCATCTCGACCACCCCCGGCCACCATCCAGTAGCCGCGACACCGAAATCGGCCACGATTGCGCTGGTGCTCCCGATGTTATTCCGCCGTCGTCTATGCTGGATTGTCGTCGCCGTGACGTTGACACCTAGATGCCGCTTTGGTTGTCGGTACTGCCGCCGATGCCACCTCGCCGTCGATTGACACCGCCCAACCTTGCCATATTGTCGTCGTGTCATCTCGACCGCCACTGGCCACCGTCCAGCAACTACGACACCAAAATCAGCCACTATTGCGTTGCTACTCCTGATGTGATTTTACCGTCATCTAGGTTGGATCGTTGCCGTCGTGCATCAACGCCTCTCCCCTCAACCTCCCAGATATTTTTCCTCTACCTAGCGCCGCTGCGGGACCGGCCGTGGGCCTGATCGAAACAACCGACCCCCCCTCCCGTTGCCGCCCTCATCGCAACCGTTCGAAATAGGCTCAAATCAGCCGATTCATGGACCGATTTGAGCCAAAAACCAATTTACGCATGTTTTTTAACTTAGATTACATCGGATCCGGTGGGAACTCGTCTAGCCCGTGTGGCACTGTCATCTACTTACTAGGCCCCACCTGTACGAAGACGACGTGTCAAAGTAAACCTTCTGAGGGCCCACCACTAATGTGGCCGAAGTTTTCTTTCAATCTTTTATTTAATGATTTGTTAAATTGAACAAATTTTTAATTTAAAATTTAACAATAAATTTTGAATTTTGCAATATAAGGCTAATCCACAATCTTCAACGCAGTAGTTTGAGATGACTTTCGTATAATTATATTATTGTTATTTTTTTCATATTATTAGGTATAAAATTCATTAACCCTCTTAAATAGAATGCTATCGACATAATACCATCCTCCAAAGTAGGGTTTTCTATCCTATAATATAACGTTTGGTTACTTTATTTTAAGTCAATTAATTGCTAAAATATAAAATGACAACCAATGCCGATAACAAATGCAAAAGTTGTTTGACAAAATATAAATAAAATATAGGGAGAGGGTGCATATCTTTTAAAAAGGATGCAAACCCTTTATTATGATTTATGCCTTTCTTGAGATCGTGACCGAAATTAAATAAATGTAATGTTTTCTCCGATGAAATATAACATTACATTTATTTAATATCGGTCACGATCTCAAAAAGACATTAATCATAATAAAGGATTTGCTTCCCTTTTAAAGGATATGCACCCTCTCCCAATATAGAAGGGCAATTAAGGCTAAGTTTTAATTTAGTTAATATCAGAAGTTACAATTAGTTTTTGATTACTTTAGTGTAATTCATTCATATAAGATATATATATATATATATATATATATATACAAAAAATAAGACGAGGATTTTATTTAATTAGTATTAATATCAAAGAAATCTTTGAATATAATTCTATTCAAATTATAAATTTTAATTATAATAAAAAAGAATTTTAATAATTTTTTTAAAACTATAAAACAGTAAAAATTTAAATCTCTATCATATGTACTAAAAAACTATTTTATTTTCTTTAATAAAAAAATAAATTTCAAATTTGATTGTCTATTAATTTTTAAATGCATTTTTCAATAAGAATACTCAAAACAATGCAACCACAAACCCTCGAATAGGTAAATAATGCTCTTCTGGTTTTTAAAAATATTATTATTATTATTATTTTTTGAAAAAAAGCCCCACGTATAAATACCCCCCATCGGTATTTATTCTCTTTTCCATGTAATTTAGCTCTCACTTTTTTTTCCCCTTTTCATGTTACTACCTCCACAATCTCCAGCTCTGCCGCACCTCCATCGCCGATCCCCCCTCCTCCCCCTTCTTCTTCCTCACCCTCACCCCCTCGCCCTCCTACGCTTCCCCTTTCCCTTCCTCTCCTCTCCCCATTACTACCCGTATCGCCCGAATCGGTGCAGAATTGGCCCCCCGCGGTGCAGTCGGCGGAAGTAGCTGATTTTGGCCGCCGGCCGATCGGATTGCTGTTGCTCCAGGTAAAATTCGATTTCGGCGGTGTTCTGGGGTTGGGAGTGTTCGGTTCGGGTCGGAAAGTTCGTTTCTTGGCGCGATTTCTAGGGTTTTCTTGGGGGTTGATCGGTTGTGGGTGTAGGGATTGAGAAGAGGGAGCCGAGGTCCGGCGAAGGATATATGTCTCATAATCAATCGCGGGGGAGAAGAGCGAGGCGCAGGTTCGGAAGCCCGCCCGATCCGGTAACCCTGCCCATAGCAGGAGCTTCTACGGCGTCGGCGGCAAGGGCGGCGGTGCCGCGCCCGCACCCTCGCCTTCTGGGCCCTCTTCGGCGTCGCTGTCTTCGAATCGAAGGTAAGGTCTTGGGTTCTTGTTGTTTGGTTTGGGGATTGGAAGGTTGCGGATTTTGGTTTGATTTTGTTGGTAATGGTAGTGGTAACCTAAATCGCGGAGCTTTCGCTAGGTTGCATCTGAATTGGGGATCTTTATGTGGTGGTGGTGGTGGTGTCTTTGGTTCTTGTTGTTTGTTTTGGGAATTGAAAGGTTTCAAGTTTTAGTGTGATTTTGTCGGAAATGGAATTGAAAGCATAAATTGGGGACGTTCGTGTTTGGTTGCATTTGAGTTGGGGATCTTCATGTGACTGTTTTGCTTATCGTTTTTTTTTTTTTTTTTTGAGGGGACTGAAAGGTTGCAAATTGTAGTGCGAGTGTGTTGGAAATGGAAGTGAAAACCTTTATTTAGGAAGTTTGTGTTTGGCTGCATTTGGATTGGGGATCTTTTATGTGCTGGTGGTATTGATTTTGGTTTGGGAATCTCAGTTTTAAGAAGAGTGGGCATAATGGACAAGGAGGCCAGCAATTCAAGGGGGCTGCAGTTGGAGTGAGGTCTGAGCACAATACATCCGGGCCGCCCCCTTCCCGTGTTGTTCAGAATGGTGCCCACGTGCAGCCTCCGCCACATGGTATGTGAATTTGGTGGATTATTGCAGTTTTAATTGATTTGCGTTTGAAAGTGCTGGAATTTATAAGAACTTGGTCGTAGGTTATGTTGAATATAAATTGGTATTTTTGCAGGGACGGCAGATGAGGCTGTGCATAACACTGCCAAGCAGATTGATGCATCTGCTGCTAAAATTGTACGGGCAGTACCAATTGTGAAGCAGGCACAAACTAGCTCCGCAGCAGCTTCTGAGGTGCCTATTCCAGCTATGCCACCCAAAGGTATTTTCGAATAATTTATAATGCTGGTTAGTTTTGTTTGAAGTTTTAGATTGCTTTGCTCTCTGACAACTCTTTCTCGTGTTTTTTTACTAAGTACATGGGCTGGCATTTTTTGCAGGAGATGCATTGAAACCATTTGCCCTTCAGTTTGGTACTATAAACGCTGGCTTGATGAATGGAGTGCAGGTCTTTTTCTTGTTTTATTGTTTAATCTTTTCCCATAGTTGCTCGATTGTTTTTTGTCTTTACATAATTAATGTCCCTCTTGATGATTTTCTCTGGTATTGAGGGTTGTATTTTCCACAATTTTTTTCTTTATTGTAGATTCCTGCTCGGACAAGCTCAGCTCCCCCAAATTTGGATGAGCAAAAGCGTGATCAGGTCTTATAAGTAATTAGGTTGTTTTATAATACTAAAAGTTTGGTTGATGATGCATGGGCTGCAAAAAATTTTTCTGCAATTTGAAGGACATTTGTAATTGGGGGACCTTCAATCACCCTGTGCTTGATGATTAATTGCCATGCGCCTGTTTTATATCAACTTAAAAGTTTTTAAGGATTTCAGACAATGAAACGTGGATATTACTGAGATTGAGGGTTCACCCGTTTATGTATATAATAATGTGACAAATTAAGATTCTAAGGCACTGCAATAGCATGTGCTTGCGGAAAGCAGATCAATTAACTAAGTGATATTTGACCGCTTTTACTTTTTTGTCATTGGTTCATAATCTTTTTCATTTTTTTAATTTGTACCTTGTAAATTTGTCATTGCTTAAATTGGGAAAAAATGTGTGTACTCATTGTGCTATTTTGTTTTCCTATAAAGTATATGTCTAAACTGTGTTCTTGTCCTTTAATCCTGCCTTTTGAATGTTCTGCCATTCAAATAACTTTTGAGTAACTTGAGTTCATCTCCTGTTTTCTTCCTTCAGATGTTGCACGAATATTGTTTTGGTTGTTTGCCCTTTTTAACTCATGTGAGTGCATTATGTCTGGTTGATGTGGGTTGCATTCTGATTAATTTGTGTTATTTTTGTTTTTTGTGTGTGTGTGCATATATCTAGTGCATTTTTATCTTTTTTTCTTAGTGGCTAAAGATATTTCTGTAGGATCGTCATGAACCTTGTAAAGTTGCGACCTCTGCACCAATTCCTACTGCACCAAAGCACCCGCAAAGGAAGAAGGATGCTACCGGAGTAGATCAGTCAATTACAGTAGAGCCTTATCCACCAACTCCTGCCTCAAATTCTCAGGCATCATTTACGTCAACAAGCGCAACTGTGCAAAAGCCTCATGCTCTTGCTATGGCCGCAACATCTGTGCCTATGCCATATCCGCAACATCCAGTTCCTGTGCAGTATACTGGGCACAGTGCACCAATTCAAACCCCAGGAATCACACCAAATACACTCCAAATGCCTATGCCAATACCAATTGGCAATGCTTCTCAAGTACAGACACAATTTTTTGTTCCTAGTCTCCAGCCTCATCATCCTCTGCAGGCACAAAGTATGGTTCACCAGGGTCAAGGAATTGGATACCCACCTCAGATGGGCCACCAACTAGCACCGCAAATGGGAAATTTGGGATTGGGTATAGGATCACAATATCCACCCCAGCCTGGAAAATTTAATACTCCTACTGTTCGCAAAAATTCAGTTAAAATAACCCATCCAGAAACTCATGAAGAGTTGAGACTAGACAAGAGAACTGATTCTTATGTGGACAGTGGGCAACCGGGAAATAGGTTTCCTTCTAATGTACATCCTCAGTCACAGCCTGTTGCTTCATTCTCACCGGCTCAGTCAATTAACTCTTATGGATCACTGCAGCCTAGTTCTTATAGTTCAGCTGTATATTTCCAGACTCGTACTTCTGTCTCACCAGCAAACCCTCAAATGAAAACTGTGCCTCCGGGTGCAAGATTTAACTATCCAGTGGTTCAGGGTGTGCAAACAGGAACGTTTATCAAGTCATCTGCTCAATCATCTGTGCCAATCAGTATATCTGGGCCTCCTGTGTCTGGCACTACTGAAAATTCACGCCCTGAGAATTTGACTATGTCCTTTTCTCCACCTGCTGCTTCAGCTCAGGTGACAGTTAAGCCGCCAATTATCTCACGTTCGGACAAAGTTAATATTCCTGTTGTAGCCAGTGCTTCTCATAACAAGGTGGAGTCTCCTAAATCCTTGAAGCCTTCAGTTGAAATCATTTTTGCTCAGCAACTTAGAGAACCTGAAGGTGAGCACCTTAAAAATTTAGGGGCAGAAGAAACTGTCTCTGTTACAAATAACAATGATGGTTTGTGGGTTAAGACCTTGAGAAGGTCCGGTTCCATAGACGATCAGCGCCCCGATTCCATAAAGGATCAACAGAAAGAAATCGGTGATAAGGAGGTGAAACCTTCTCAACGACATCAGGTATAGGAAATTTGATTCTGTTTTACATTTTACTGAACAATTTGATGTTCTTTACTCAGCCTATAACATAAAACTAATCTGTTTTTTCAGGCTGATCAGAATGAACATGGATTTAATGTGACGTCTTCATCAGTAAACCCTGAAATATGCAGCAATATAACTGATGATATTTCTGAAGAATTTGTAAAGAAGGATGTTTCTTTGGATATGCTTGAATTATCTGTAGTGGAACCTACAGTCACTTCTTTAGATATATCTCTAGTACCATCAAGAAAAGCTGCTGAAGAATCAGAAGATTATCAAGCAGGTAGTCTTGACAAGTCTGAAAATGTACCCACTCGGATTCAAGTTGGTGGAGATAACTCAAATGAGCTGTCGAAAGCTCCTGCTCTTGACATGGTGACTGAGTCCGCGTTGAAAAGTAGCTTCTCAAGCGAGATTGACTCTAGTAATGCTTCATCAGAAATGACAAATACTGTATCCAGTTCCCATGCAGTCAAGCACCAAACTAAGTTTCTGAAATCTCAAGTTGATGCTAATAAAAATACATATATTTCTGACAACTCATCTGCTGCAGAAATTGAGCAGGATGTTACTGGGTCTGACGTTACTTTACAGAAAGCTGATTTGATAGTTGATGCTGAGAGATTCTCTGATTCTATCGAGCCAGAATCTGCATCTTGCAAGGTATTTGCATCAGGAGATGCCAAAGTTAATGCTGATGAAGCACTACCAACCATTAAATCATTAGTGGAGGGTGATAGGCATGATCATACACGGGATGTTTCTGTTAAAGAGACTTCTGTTTCTTCTTTTTCTTTGTCAGAAGCATGCAAAAAACCAGATTCAAAGGACATGGAGAAAACGAGTGGTGCTACCTCTGTCTCAGTGTCTGTATCCAAGGACAGGGTTTCTGTGGAGCAAAGTAGGCCGAAAAGCTCTGCTGGAAGGAAGAAAAAGAAGAAGGAGCTTTTGATGAAAGCGGATGCTGCAGGTACAATGTTTGATCTTTATAATGCTTATAAAGGTCCAGAGGAGAAGCAACCTGAAATTGGTACTGCTACATCAGAAATTGTTGACAGGTCTACTAATCTTGATGTGAATCCTAATAGTCCTGAAAAGAAAAATCTTGTTCCAAGTGAAGATAGCTTAATCAAGGACGAGGTAGATAATTGGGAAGATGCAGAAATTTCAACCCCCACACTTCAAAATGAAGAAAAGGGACATTATATGGTTAATCCTGATAAGCATCTTGACGGAGTGGGTAAGAAAAAGTATTCCCGAGATTTCCTCCTCATTTTAAAGGAGCAGTTCTTGGAACTTCCAACTGGATTTGAGATTGCAACAGACATAGCGGACCCTCTAATGGGTGGAAAAGTTAGCACTGCTCATCTTGTTGACAGGAACTCATATCCAAGCATTGCAAGGATCATAGATAGGCCTTCAGGGGCCTCAAGGAATGACAGGCGTGGAAGCAGTATTGCTGATGATGACAAATGGAACAAATCGCAAGCCTCTTTAATGTCAGGACGGGATGGTGGTGGTTCAAACTTCAGACCTGGTCAAGGTGGTATGCATGGAGTCTTAAGGAATCCACGAGCTGGGGCTATACTTGCTGGGCCAATGCAATCCTTGGCACCTCAAGGAAGTTTGTTGCGCAACAATTCTGATTCTGACAGATGGCAGCGTGGCACTGGTTTACCGAAAGGCCTTATGCCTTCTCCACAAACTCCAACTCCAAGGATGCATAAGGCTGATAATAGGTATCTAATAAATAAATCTGTGGATGAAGAAGAAGCCAAGCAACGAAAGTTGAAAGGAATCCTCAACAAGCTTACCCCTCAAAATTTTGAAAAGTTGTTTGAACAAGTTAAAGATGTCAACATTGATAATGCAACAACTTTAACTGGAGTCATCTCACAGATTTTTGATAAAGCCCTTATGGAACCCACTTTCTGTGAAATGTATGCAAATTTCTGCTTTCATTTGTCGGGTGAATTGCCTGATTTTAATGAAAATGATCAAAAGATCACCTTTAAGAGGGTGTTGCTTAACAAGTGCCAAGAGGAATTTGAGAGAGGGGAGAGGGAACAGGCTGAAGCTAATAAGGTAGAGGAGGGAGAGGTCCAGCAGTCAGAGGAAGAAAGAGAGGAGAAACGTGTTAAAGCCAGGAGAAGGATGCTGGGTAATATTCGCTTGATTGGGGAATTGTACAAAAAGAGAATGCTGACAGAGAGAATTATGCACGAGTGTATCAATAAGTTGTTGGGTCAGGATGGTACGGGTCAGTATCAAAATCCTGACGAGGAAGATGTAGAAGCGTTGTGCAAGTTGATGAGTACAATTGGTGAGATGATGGACCATCCAGTAGCAAAAGATCATATGGATTTTTATTTTGATATGATGCTGAAGCTCTCAACAAACCAAAACTTGTCATCAAGAATGAGGTTCATGCTAAAAGATGCAATTGATCTGAGAAAGAACAGATGGCAACAGAGAAGGAAGGTTGAAGGACCAAAAAAGATTGATGAAGTTCACAGAGATGCTGCTCAGGAGCGCCAATTACAAGCAAGTAGATTATCTCGTGGACCTAGCATGGGTTCTTCTTCAAGGAGGGGACAACCACCAATGGATTATGGTCCACGAGGTTCGTCCATGTTGCCGTCTCCAGTATCCCAGCAGATGGGTGGATCCCGTAATTTTAGTGGCCCCTCTCGTGGCGTTGGAACTCAAGATGTTCGGTTTGAGGACAGACAACCTTTTGAGAGCAGGACATTGTCCATTCCCTTGCCTCAGAGGCCCATAGATGATGATTCAATATTGCTTGGTCCGCAAGGAGGTCTTGGAAGAGGCTTGTCAATCAGAGGACAGCATTCAAGTACCTCAAGTACTCCTTTGAATGATGTTATGCCCACCAGTGCTGATCAGAGAAGATTCGGACCAGGTCCAAATGGTTATGGCCATGGACCAGATTGGCAACAGCATAGGGCACAAGAGGAAGTTATACCAAGGTCTAATGCAGATAGGTTTACGACTCAGTCTGGCCCTGGTATAATACGCGATCGAAATCAAGTGGTTCTAGATAAGGATTCAAGAAACTTAGATCGAACATTTGATAGGTCCACAGGAGCTAATATAGTTCCCGAAGCTGCTTATTCCGAGGATAAGTTGCGAGATATGTCTGTAGCTGCTATCAGGGAATACTACAGGTGATGCACTTCGAGATTTATAAAATAATCATTTCCCCACAGTTATTATCCCATGAATGATCCAATATTTACATTTCTTATCCTTGTTACAGTGCCAGAAACGAGGAGGAGGTTCGGTTGTGTGTCAAGGATCTAAAATCCCCGGGTTTCTACCCTGATATGATAATGTTCTGGGTTGTTGATTCTTTTGATCGTAAAAATAGTATTGATAGAGAACTGTTAGCAAAGCTTTTGGTGAATTTATGCAAATCTCATGATAGCTTACTCAGCTCCATACAACTTATCAAAGGGTATGATATGAGAGTGTCAAATGGCTGTCTTTCTCTTTATTTAATGTACTTGATCTCTTGATGTTTTAACGCATTCTGAATTCTTCAGGTTTGAATCTGTACTTTCCACTTTGGAGGATACTATAACCGATTCTCCAAGGGCTACAGAATATCTTGGGCACATATTTGGCAAGATCATATTAGAAGATGTGATGCCGTTTAGTGAGGTTGGAAGACTATTACTTGTTGGGGGTGATGAGCCGGGAAGTCTAAGAAATGGTGGGCTGGCTTCCGATGTTATTGTTAGCATCGTGGAGATGATTAGAGGTGAGAAGGGGGATTCAGCTCTGAAAGAGATCCTGGCGAGCTCCGATGTAAGGTTGGAAGAATTTCGGCCACAGGACCCAGTAAAATCACAGAGTTTAGAAGCGTTAATGTCTATTAAATGGCAATGAGATCCTCTGAACCGGTAAAGGAATTCATGGCCAGAATTCTTAGGGAACTGCTATCGGCCAGAATGATTTCACGTTCATGGTCATATGTAAGTTATATCAGTGATCTTGGCCTATTCTTTCATGACTTCCATTGCCAATACATCAGAAGGGTGTCATGGCGACTTTGGTCCAAATCAACTTTTTTGTACACATTAGGTTTTGCCTTCCATCTATTGATATTCGTTTAAAATTGCTGTGCTTTTTCCATAGCAAGGTATTGAATAATTTGGTTTAGAAAAAGAATCAAACCTTTTATTACAAGGCAACAACCTAAGCTAGTGAATTGAACAACTGTTCTCACTAATACAAGTGTAGTTTTAATGGTGGTTTTAAATACTGTATCATACTAAATTGTATATATTCTGTACTTTTTTAAATCTAGAATAATTTAAGTTTTCATACTATTTTAAATTGTGTTGGATTTTTTAATATGATGTTTTGTAAAATTTAGTTTTATTGTTGAAATTTGCAGTATTAACTATAAACAAGGGAGCATTTCAAATTTGCCAAAGATTCAGTGCGATGTGCAGGGTAAAAATGCAGTGTTAAGTAGTTGTATATAAATATTAAAAATAATTTTAATAAGTTAAAAAATTTAATAATTAAATAAAATTTAATTTAAAAAACAATTTTAATTTGGATCGAATTATTCTCTTAAGTTATTTCTTAATAAATAAATAACAATATATAAAATAACAAATAAATAAATAAATATCTGAAAAATTAAATTATGTATAATTAAGCAACCAAATTTAAGTCAGGTAGTACAATTATAAATATATTAAAACTTATCAATATTTTTAAAATTCCTTATTTTGAGTAGACTTATACTCTGCTTTTATAATAAATAAATAATAATAATTTAAATTTAGGTTATTATGATTAGACCCATAAAATTATAATGGTGTTAGAATCAACTAGAATAGCAGAAAAGCTAGCAAAAAAACACCCTGCACTTTAACACAAAGGAGTTGACTTATCTACATGAGTTAAAGTATGTTAGGATTTTTAGTGGGCATTCAATGTATCCTACTATTTGAAATTTACATGGATAAAGATTTTAAATAAATTAGTAGGATATTTGTAATTGTACCAAATCAATTAAATAATTTTAACCGTTTCATCTTATTTTTCACACGCAATTTTCATAAAAATAATTTTGAAACATTTTCGAAATAGGACATTTTATTTTGAAAACCTAAAGATAAGCCCTATTAAAGTCTAAACCTTCCAATATTATATTATCGGACCCCATTCTATAAAAAACTATTGAGCCCATCCTATAAAACTCACTAGAAAAGGTTCAAATCTGAGTTTAGCTCATAAGCTATATCAGCTGACCTGTTACAAGCAGAGGAACCTAGCTTAAAGGTAACCAAAAAGAATCGAACCCCCATTAGATTTGGGGAACCAATATATATATATATATATAGACCAATCCAACACAATCAAATAAAAAATACCAAACAAATATAAAATCTAATTTTAGTATTTTCACTCATTTATAAAAATATACAGAAAGAAGTAAACCTAATTGTAAAAGAAAGGTATCAGAAGGAGAAAGGCTTCGTATAAACGTCAAACGGTTCACAAGCAGTCAACTGTGGCTCCTGTATCAAAGAATGGAAGTTAAAACAATTCATTAGTTGCACATATCAACCTTAGGGGAATGATAAGTTCTTTCTATGTTCCTAAATCTTAGACACTGTCCTGCTTAAATCTTTTAAAAAAATAGTTAATCCTACCATTTAATTAAACAGCCCTGAACTTGACATCATATAACCAAATATTTTCACACTAACATTAGTCTAGAATCTTGAAGTTATGATCAAAGTTGAAGTTGGGCACCCAGGCTGATTTAACCAAGAACCTAAGTCTTTATAAATAACCAAAACTTGAGCCTAAATGAGTCGAGCCAAAGTTTGCTCATAATGCCAAGTTTTAAGGTGTTGGCCTAAACCGGTAAATGCATTTAAGTGAAACTAATATTAGTATGAGCCTACTCTAGTTGGCATACAATACCCTTGAAGGAGGGTGAGGTTGCAGTAGCACCTTTTCCCCATGGCATCCTAGATTGGTATCTCCCATTGAAGCTTACAAGAAGACACCCAAATCATATAAACCAAACAATAACATTTGTACCTGTCTAAGGCTGCCACCGCCGCTGCCTCCTGTTATAAGCATGGTAAGAAGTGATGTCACAGGACCACCATCCATCTGGCTACCCGTATTACGGATTGTGGTTCTCATAGAACTCAATATGCTTCCATATGTGTTTCCCTGCCCGCGCTCAATCGCTTGGATGAAGCAAAAAGTCATGGCACCAGTTGATGTTATCCTTGATAATGCCTACACAATAAGAGAATTATGAAAGCATCTTTTAGTAAAAACAAATCATGAAGCACCACTGTTAATACATTATCACTGTTTTCCCCCCAAAGCTCCGTTTCCAAGAAATTGGAACGGGAAAGCATTGGCCTTTTGTTGACAACCTGATAACTATGTTTAATATGAGTAATAGTGATATCCTTAAGGCAAGAATGTAAAAATTATGACACAGCTAAAGGACTTACTGAAGTATCTGCAGATGTCTGATCATCGTCACAGCCACTAAACGAGATACATTCTCCACCATTTGTACCCTTCCAAATACCTGATCGAGGACGATGATCCTCCCATACATATTGCCCACTCCTGCATTAGATACAAATTGGAACTGTCTGATATTTGGCAACACATTTTGGCTGAGCAGCCTAAAAGTTCAAGTGAAAAAAACAAAAAGTAACATCATAATGAAACATATGCCTACATGTTTTCTGGACTAAGAAGGATAAAAGAAAGAAATAGCTAGATGACTGCAAGCTATTCTTTTCAAAGCTTACATGTTTGAAGGGTAAAAACAAGCAAAGAAAGTGGTAAGGATATTAATTATACGTGTCATTCTATAACTTCGTTATTGTAATGTATCTAATTTTTTTGTATTCTCTTTTATATTTTTGTATTCATACATGTATTAGACTCTTGAGTACTCAAAACATGTATTATAAACAGGAGTGAAATGCAAAATGGGAAGCAAGTCACTCTTCCTATCTTGTGATGTATATTTTCATATGGTATACAACAACAAAATCCTATAGCCTGTTATTACTTTGTGGTTTTTTTAATTTAATAACGGATCTTGTTGACAAACCTATTGTTTCTCCTGAAACCTTATCTATTGTTGATTTATTCAACAGCTCATTTATTACCACCACTAAACTTCGTGGCAAGATCAATTATCTTCCTTGGCCTTCGGCCACCAAAACCTTCCTCTTATCTAAAGACAAACTCAAGTATATTGAGGAAGAGAAGCCGGTGGCTGCTGAACTTGTCTGGGCCAAGGAGGATGCTCAAGTCCAATCTTAGTTGTGGAATAGTTCGGATCCTCATGTGAGTTCTAATGTTATGCTTATCCCAACTGCCTACTCTGTTTGGTCCTTGGTTAAAGAGACCTATGGTATGAGTTGTGTAGGGATATTTTCCACATCGAGCAAGATTCTAAATCTCTTCATGAGCATTATAGCTTAGTTAAATCTTGTTGGGAAAAGCTCAGTCTTTACCAACCATACCCTACTGATCTTCCCACTTGGAAGAAACAACGTGAAGATCTCATGATCATCTCGTTTCTTGCTACATTTGATCCTCATTACCTCTCAACCAAGACTCCATTGCTAGCTGTTGTAGATCTACCCACTTTGAGTGCTATTTTTCCAAGCTTTCTCGAATTCTGGTGAATGAGGAGCCTTGAGTGGATGTTCTTGAACCCGCTGCATTGTTGTCCTCTACCAAACCTTCCTCATTAACTAGGGAGAGGGGTAGAGGTTGCAATTCTACTTCATCTGGAAGAGGTGAGAGTCATTTTGCTTCCAGACGAGATGACAAATCTTGTGATTTCTGCCAAGGCCATGGTCATCTTGAGGATAAATGCCGGAAGAAACATGGTAAACCAAATTAGGCCACCGCTAAAGATCAATCATCTTCAACCGCTTCCAAGGTTGCTGCAATACCTTTAGATGCTCCTTCCATTGCTCCAAGTGTTTCACTCTCTCACGATGATTTTGCACATCTTCTCAAGTTGGCCCACAATAATGACTCTTCCCTTCCTTCGGCTTTGGTTGCTACTACAGGTATTCAATCTTCATTACTACCTATGATGACTTGTTGGCTAATTGATTCAGGTGTCACTGATCACATGACTATGCATACTAAATTTTTTACATCCTACACTCCTTTTCGACTTCCCTTATGCTTTACTTTGCAGATGGAAGAAGTTCCAACCATTAGTAAAGGAACGATTCGCATAAATCAATACTTGCTCCTTGATAATGTTTTATTGGTTCTCTCCTACCCTAGAAGTCTTTTATCAGTCCAAAAGTTGTGTTCTAAGAGTTTATGTCAAGTGTATTCACATCTACTATAGGGGAAAGAGTGAGATTGGTTGTGGTCGTGGCTCGTGCAACATAAACTCTATTATCGACACCTGACCTTACCTTCATCTTTGGCTGCCATCAAATCTACTTCCCTTACTGCTTTAGAGTAACATGAATGCTTGGGGCATCCTAGTTTAAATAAACTCAAATTGATGGTACCTTTTTTAGTTAATGTTTCTTCATGACAATGTGAATTATGTCAATTGTCAAAGCACACTCGTGCATCTTTGCCTTTAGAATTTTTTCTAAATTTAATAAACCTTTTGATGTTATTCACTGTGATGTATGAGGTCCATTGGCTGTTTCTAACTTTGGAAAATTCAAATACTACCTCTTATTCGTTAATGATTACAGTGATATGGCTTTATTCATTGCATAATAGGTTTCAAGTTTCCTTTTAAGTTTCAAGCTTTTGTAAATGAAATTACAATACTTAGCTGCCATTGAAATTTTTAGGTATAATAATGACTTAGAGTATACTTCTTCTCAGTTCAAGACCTTTTCCACTACTCATGGCATTGTGCATCAAACCTCTTGTGCCCATACTCCATAAAAGAATGGTGTTGTTGAGCGTAAACTTAGGCATTTGTTAGAAATCACAAGATGTTTAATGCTTAATAAATCGGTTCCTAAACATCATTGACCTAAAGCTATTCTAAATGCATGTTACCGCATTAATAGGATGTCTACTTCTATTTTAAAAAATTAGATCCCTTATAAATTGCTTAATCCAAGACAACCTTTATATCACGTCAAACCTTGCACC
Organism: Piper betle; assembly: GCA_033002965.1. NCBI lineage: Eukaryota > Viridiplantae > Streptophyta > Magnoliopsida > Piperales > Piperaceae > Piper > Piper betle. The sequence goes on from JAURVB010005768.1 coordinate 36,350, forward strand.
TATGGTTGTTTTTGTTATGTGCATATTCTTGAATCCACTTTTAATAAACTTGTAGCTAGAGCCCTTAAATGTGTATTTCTCGGTTATTGTCAAACACAAAGGGGTATTGTTGTTTTAGCCCACAACTCAAAAGGTTATTCATCACCATAAATGTTACCTTCTATGAGAATGTTTCCTTCTCAAATAATTGGTCATACTCCTGAAGTTTCTTTTCCCATTTCCATAATTGATGTTCCCCTGTCCACTTCTCCAACCATGTCCACATCTTCAACCTTTCCACACTTTCCCTTGGTCTATTCCCGGCGACCCATGCATATGCCTTCTCTTCTTGCACCACCATCTTTCTCTAGTTCTCCTAAATTAGGTAACATGCTTAGCACATCTAAAGTAACTGTGCATCCCTTGTCTTCTCTTAAAATACTTTCAAATGAGAATGAAACTTTAAAAGTATGAGGGTTGGTGGCACATTTAAGGTTTGTTACTAAGGGGAAGAGTTAAGGTTGTATACGGAGAAAATCTATCTATGGTCTCAAGCAATGGCATGGTTTACCAAATTGAATGTTTTCTTGTTGGAATTTGGTTTCTATAGGTGCTTCAGATAGTTCGTTGAATGTTAAAACCACTTGTCATGGATGCATCATTTTAATTGTGTATGTGGATGATATTATTATTTTTAGCAGTGATGATAATGGAATACAATAGACCAAGACATGGCTACAATCCAAGGTTAATATCAAAGACATAAGACTTTTACAGTTTTTCCTTCGTGTTGAAGTATCAAGAACTCCTTAAGATATTTATCTAAGTCAAAGGATATATATAACTGATATGCTCTATGAGACAGGTTTACTTGGTGCATTTGATTGAAAAATTTACTTCAGGTTACTATATCAGCCTAGGAGGAAATGTAGTCATTTGGAAGAGTAAGAAACAATCTGTTGTTGTAAGGTCTAGTGATGAAGCTGAATATAGGGTAGTAACAAAAGCATGTACCGACTTAGTGTGGATGAAGTTGCTGCTTGAAGAAATTGGGTTTCCTATTTCTGAACCAGTGAGGTTATGGTGTGACAATCGAGCCGTCATTAATATTGCAAATAACCTTGTGTTTCATGAAAGGACAAAACTTATTGAAATTGGCTGTCATTATATCCGAAAACAAGTTCAGAAGAATTTTATCTCCTTGCAACATGTGACTACTGATGAACAGGTGTTAGATATCTTTACTAAACCTTTATCTACAACTCAGCATCATATATTACAATCCAAACTATGTATGTAAATCATCCCTCCATAGTTTGAGGGGAGTGTTTAGGATATTAATTATAAGTGCCATTCTATGACTTGGTTCTTTGTAACGTATCTAGTCCCTTTGTGTTCTTTTTTATATTCTTTATATTTATTTAGTTCTCATACATGTATTAGACTCTTGAGTACCCAAAACATGTATTATAAATAGGAGTGCAATGCAAAGTGGGAAGTAAGTCACTCTTGCTAACTTGTAATGTTTATTTTCATAGATAGAATTAGTAACGCAAACAATTCTTAAAAATAAGGAGTATTGGATTGTTGCCATCTATAAATATCCTTCTCAATTAAAAAATTGTATGTCCTAATTATGCTACTCAGGAGGCCCTTCAAATGGTTACTCTGCAAATTTCCTTCAAAGGGAGAGAGTCAAAAAGCTTAAAAAAGTAAAATGGTTTAAAAAGATTTAAAAGTCAAAAGGCCAACGAACAACAAATATGCAGATTGTAATTACTTGGGTAACGGTCTAGTGAGTTAAAAGTTAGTTTATAGAAATTTACCTATTCATTCTGCAAAGATATGGCAAATCCAATACGGTGCCACTGTGACAAGCATCAATAATTGCATGGAGTTTCACCCCGTGAGGAAGAGGTCTAACAATCGTTGCATTAATTTCATCATCAACCAGCATTCCTTGTGTTTCAAAGTCTAATGGACAGAGAGTTTCATCATATCCATCAACTTCATCACCATTATAGTTGCGCTGGTTTGAGCCATGGCCAGAATAATGGAATACTAAGGAGTCTCCTGGTTGACAACCTTGCACCAGCCAATATAGTGCCATTCGAAGGTTTTGTTTTGTGGGAATCCTGTACGGATCAGTTTCATCTTCTGTAGATCAAAAGGAAGGGCAATGAATACCTCATATGCGGCCACAGCCTAAGAAGCTGCAGACAACTTTAATGAATTCTAACAGTACAAGGAAAAGTGGATGCTTCTAAAACAGCCCAAAAACTTCAACCAATCAAAGAAGAAATTGGCAACTAAAATCAACAACTCAACCACAGGAATTACAGAATTAAGCATAAGAGCACCAACTCTTGCAAGTTAGAGAGTAAAGAAAAAATACAATCGGCCACTACATAGACAAGCCCAGCATCAAGTAAGCCGTGTCTGTGCTAAACAAAAGAAACCGTCCGACATGTTTAATAAATCAAAACACATAAAACAAGCATGAAATTCAACAAGGCTCATTAGAGAAGCATTGAAAAACAATTATTCCTTATGTACATTAAATCATCTATCAAGCAAGTTATACCTTAATCAACAGATTAAACGAGCTTAACATAAACAAGGCCGGGCCTGTGGATCACAATAGATAAAAGAAGCATGTGGTTCAATTAAGCACATCAGAGAAGCATTGAAAATCAAACATTCCTCATGTACATGTCATCTGACTCTTTCCAATCCGCCATTAAAATCAACAATAAAGTGACCCAATACAACATATATAACAAAAAAAGAAAAAGAAAGAAAATAATGTAAAAATCTAAGATCTCCAATCTGAACTCTCATTGCATCCATCATCCACAATCAAACAGTAGCATCATCCACCTCAAAGAACACGATCTTTTACCCACAAAACCACACACACACACACACTCACAATCTAACCAGCGAAAAAACAGAAGAGAAAGATCCGATCTTTTGCAGAAATATAAGAGCCAAAAAAAAAGACCCAATCATTGGAAAAAGTACCGGTAAGCATGAGGATGGAAGACTCGGGGAACTTGAACCGGTTGATGAGAAGGTACCGCATGCAGTTGGCGTCATTGATGCACCCCTTGAGCTCGTGCCTTGAGTACCGGTACGAGATGCCGCAGATCACCGCCCGCTTACGGCCGTGCGGCGGCGCCGGCGGCCCTCCGGGAGGTGGGTAGGGGGACGGCGGGGGAGGGTAGCCCCCACCGCCACCGTAGTGCGCCGGGGGCCCGCCAGCGGGTGGCGGGGGAGGCTGCGGGGTTCGGCGATCTGGGTGATGGCCTGGCAGACGGCGCAGCGGATGGAGCGGGCGCCCGGGGGGAGCTGCAGCGGGGTGCGGCAGTTGGAGCAGTTCACGAGCATCATCATCTTTCCGGTCGCCGGCAGTCGGCGGCGGCGGAGGGAATTTTCCGGCGTAGTTGGTGGGGGGTGGGGGGCAGTCGGGGAAGAAGACGGGCTTATTATTTGTTGACAGCGCGTTGGAGCTTGTGGGCCCGGATGACGTTGACTTCTGGGAAGGAGTTTTTTTTAAGTGAAACCCCCATTTTTATACAAATTGTCACTTATACTCCTTGTTTTTTAAAAATATCACGTACACCCCTTCCTCTTCTAGCCCAGCCCAGTTATAAGCTGTCTGTTAATTTGTTTTTGGTGATATGGTTGGAAAACGTAAGAGCGTAACCCCCCTCCTATCTCCTTGAGTCCCCACTCCGCCGGAAGCTTTCACCGTCAATAAGGTGCTGCAATAGGCCTTGCCAGTCCTCATTGGCTCAGCTGCCAACCTTGCTGCATCTTGCCGTCACCATCACTCTTGAATGTGGCCTTTGCCGACGAGGCACAGTCGACCACCCTCAGCACTCACCGGCACTCCAAATGTAAGATTCTGTACTTTCCTCATAGGATAAAGTTTTTTCGGGAAGATGCAGCATGTTTATGTTGTGCAAGTACAGGACGGTGATAGCTGTTTATGTTTATGTTTATGTTTATCGTCGGTGCGGCGATTGCTGTGCGGCGAGTGGTCAAGCCTCAGGAAAGGGAGAGGCGGCAAACCATAGGGAAGGGGAATTAGGGGCTGAGGGCTGAAGTATTTTCTTTTGCACATCATCATCCTAAACGAGGGAAGAAGTGCTCAAATTGGTTAAGTCCATAGTTAACGACCATCTAACTTTGTTAAAAGCAAGGTGTGTAAGTGCATATTTTTTAAAAAAATAACGGGTGTAAGTGATCTTTATATAAAAGAAAAACAAGGAAGCAAGGGGTAATTAATTTTTATTTTTATTTCTTAAAAAAATAATCCTTCTTCTACTGTAAATTTTCAGTGGTCGATAGGGTAAGGTGGATAAAAATATATAATATCTAAAACAATAATAAGATTTAAACTTTTTTTATTCATCTTTAACTTAATAAACTATTTTCGATAAATAATGTGTTCACCAAATTATATTTAAATTGAAAAAAGCTTAATTTCTTAATATTTAATTTGAAATTTCATACGAAGCAAATTTGGACTTGTAATTGTATTTGTTTAGTTTGGCCTAGTTTACTAATCAAAGCACAATATTTTACCAACGAAAGTAGATTTCAGACAATTATGTTTGATTTTCTTTAAAAAAATAGTAAAAAATAATGTAGTGTTAAGATTTTATGATAGTTAAAATAAAATATAAAGTTGCAGTACATGAATAGACGTATATGGAAATACAAACCTAGTAAGATAAAGTTAGCTTTGAAATTAAACTCAAACTCAAAAAATAATGAGCTAAGTCTAATTAGCCAAGCAAAATTTAACTTAACGTACCCTTCAAACCACTCTTTTTAAGCTTATATGAGATAAGAAAATATTATTTTACATATAATATTTACTCAACATAGCACCTTCAACATAGGGGCATGTATTTTAATTTTAACTAGTTGCTTGCCCATACAATGCACAACATTATATATTTTTTAATTATTTATTATTTTTGTTGTTTACTATTCTCACATGACTTAAAATATAATATTCTTTAATAAATTTTTTTGATAATATTGATTTATAATACTTGGTTTGTATTATTGTAGATATTTATTAATTATAATCTTATATATTATGTCTATTTTTAAAAATATTGAATATATTTGTTTAGTTGAACTTGATAATCAGACCCAAATGATCAAACCCCTTGGTCGAGCTCATGCCTTCACAGCTAATCATTATAAATAGGCCACAGTAGTTTCAAAATCCAAGAAAGAAAAGAAGAAGAAAAAAATATAAGAAGTGCTAGTGGAAATTTTGAGGCCTTGAATTGTGGAACTGAGAAACTCCCTGAGAGGTTTATTAACGCCCAAACAGTAAAGGAGAAAGGGGGCTCGATGTTGGTTTGAAGAAAATTAAAGAAGCAAAGAAGCATACAAGAAGAGAGGAGAAGGGGAGGAGCCCCTCGCTGAAGATCCACCTCCGACGACCCCTCAACCTATTGTTGCCAACCTGGAAGTGCTCCTTGATACTACCCAACTGAGAGCTTCGCCGAAGGAATCCGAAGTGGGGGACTCAATGTTTTTGCTAAGAGCAGAAGAAAGGAAGAAGAAGGAGCAAGGTGGAAGAAGAGAAGGGATAAAGGGGATGAGCCCCCTTGCCGGAGCAACACTTCCAGCAACCCCCAAGACTGTTGGCGTGTAGCTCGGAGTGCCCTAGACACCATCCAACTGAGGGCACTACTGGAGAAGGCTGCCGTCATCAGAAAAGCAAAGAGAAGCCCCTTGTCGGAGCTGTGTAAAATTTGCAAGCCACCATCTTCCTGACCTATGTCCGGCCAGCCCAGGTAGTCTCTAACAACTCCACTGTCACCAATAGACTCCTACTATTTCCCTCGATACAACCCAACCTAGATCCGTCACTGAGGAAGCCTGACGTCGCCAGAATCTTGCCGTGAAGCACTCGATCAAAGCAAGAAACAAGTGAAAGAGACCAACTTTAGGCATTCCATCTGGCCATCCCAGGTCTTCTTCGACCAAGTTGACACTTCCACCTGACTCCCCTCAACACTGAGAACAAAGACCAACCGAGATCCACTGGAGAGGAAGCCATTGTCCTTGGAAAAATCACCCAAAAGAGGTCCGCTGAAGCGGTGCGAGAGCAGCACGAGCCAAACTTCTTGGAGTTCATCTGACCGATCACCGCCGCCACCTCCAATTGATTGACATTGTATCTGGCTACAAACCAAATCAAGACTTGCGGTAATGAACCGCCACTGTCGCAGAAAATTGGTGATAGATCCCGACCAAAAAATAGTTTTGCCAAAACTTTTTGGCATTGTCACCACCGCCCAGCGCCGCCACAGACTGTTGGTGTAAAACCCACGATTCGAGTTAGGGTTT